>JAUZNJ010058306.1:1308-19094 GCA_034780135.1 Jordanella pulchra
TAAAACACCAGATATAAACTGAGAAAGAAGTACCCTATTACTGTTCTTTCTTTTTAGCTCTACAAATTCTACCTATTATCTGGTTTATATGCAAGGTCTATGGGAGATGACACTAAGGAGCATCCAGAGGTCCAGCAGCACGTTTTGATTGTTGGGAGCGGCAGCTTTTCTATAGGTCAGGAACAGTGCTCTTTTTTTTCTTTTTTTTGAGTTTTTATGGCACTAGTGGCTCATTTTTCCAGACAGAAGGCTGACAGGAAGGGGGTATAAGAGAGTGGCAGAGACATGCGGGAAAAGGCCAAAAGCCGGATTCCAACCCGGGTCGCCCGCATCGAGAACTAAGGCCTCCATAAATGATGCAATAACTACTGTACCACCTGCACGCCCAAGGAGCAGTGCTCTTTGAGCGTTCAAGGATCCAGAGCAGCAGATGCAGGAGTTGCGTAATCTGATGTTTTCCAGCTAGATGCTGAGTGTCAGCCAATCAGAAAACGGATCCAAAAACTGTCTGAGGGACAGACACTACATGCAAGTTGTGATCTCTGCTCCTGTAGAGCTGTCAGCATCAAACGATGGAAAATTAATGTATACAAAGAAGAAAACTTCCACTGTGTTTAAAAAGAAAGGTGAATTGATTAATTTTTTATGTACAAGCAAAAGAGAATGCTCTGAAGATTATCTTTCCAACTAAAACTGTCCATGTTCAAACTAATTCTTTTTAAACTCATCAAAGTAAATAAAGATGAGCCACACTCTAGACTGCAGGGAAAAGAACCGGGCAGCTTAAGGTATGGAGCGTTCAGAACATCCGAATTTCTGCAGAAGCATCCAAGTTGAAGAGTTGGACGTATTTTTGAAGCTCAAATGCATTTGATGTGAATGCATGATGCATAATTCAGTACCTTTTTAACACCCGCAGACATAATCGGGTTGTACTATTAAATGTATTTCTTATAACAAGGCAACGTCAAAACTGATTGCTAAGGAATTCCTATCTGATATGGTTCTCTAATGTTAAATTGGTGGCAGAGTACAATGAAAATCTTTGGGCAATCTGGAGTCCATTTTTTCCTTTCCTTCTCTTTTTTACTCACAAACCCAATTCATTGTATTTCTAACGAGTATGTGATGATAAGAGCACCACTGATTACCTCATAAATGTGGTTCACTGCAGGCCCGACGTCCTGCTCCACCTCGTAGTTTTTGGGCACTTTCCAGTTTGTCGGTGGAAAGAAGACCTTATCTGGTTGAGACACACTTGAAAAGAGAAGGAGGGAGAGGTGAGGGCATGTTGCAGGGAGGGTCTGGAAACTGAAGGA
The DNA here is from genome assembly GCA_034780135.1 of Jordanella pulchra. Taxonomy (NCBI): domain Eukaryota; kingdom Metazoa; phylum Chordata; class Actinopteri; order Cyprinodontiformes; family Cyprinodontidae; genus Jordanella; species Jordanella pulchra. The sequence continues at coordinate 2,628 of JAUZNJ010058306.1, forward strand.
AGTCCCAGAAGTTCAAATGAGAGAAGCTTTAATGATGAACTCACCCCTGCAGAATGACATCAGCCTGGACCACCACTTCTGGGTTGTAGTAGACAACTTCACTATGGGAGTTATTCTCATTTTTACTGTGAAAACAAACAGGAAAACATTCAAATGAGCTGATGGAGGAAAGAAGATTCAAACAATCAACTCTGAGTCAGAAAATTCCATAGAAATACAGGATGTTCAAAATGTACCTGCGTATCTGGAGGTAAAACTGGACGGTTTTCTGTGCGTCCCTTAAACGTGGAACTGTGAAACGCAAACCTGCCCAAAGCTGCAAAGGTAGAATTCAAAACATCAAGATCAGAATCTGCAAACAGATTAAAACATAGGAAATACTTTTCTTACATGGCAGTTCTTGGTAAGTGCTTTTAAAGAGATGGTTTACCCCCAACAAGAAGTGCTGAATAGGTTTCAGATTGCCTTGATCTTAAAAGCTGTACGCAAATAAGTCTAAGAAAACCTTTTTTATCCTCCTAGACCCACGGGGATAGTGTGTGAATGAGGGATGTAAGAATATGTCTAATGATTGTGTGAATGTGGCTGGATGGATGTGAGGTCGTCCTTGTCTGCTTGTCAGGTTGGGTGTTTTGCTGTTATGTTCTCCGATTTCTTTCCCTCTTGTTTCATGCAGGTGTGGAAGCTGACTCCTAGGAGTAACTGTATATCTTCTGTGTTGTCTATTTTTGCTGTTTTGTGTTTATTTTTTCTCTTTTCATGCAATCTTTCCATCTCTTTCCCTCTCCCCTTAGTTCTTATCCCCTCTTTCTCACCTACATTTCTGTCTCCTTGTCCGCTGTATAGGATTTTACTCCCTAAATAATTTTCAATAAAGTTTCATATACCATATTTCCTGGATTATAAGTCGCACCAGCCATAAAATGCGTAATAAAGAAGCAAAAGACATACACAAGTCGTACTTGAGTATAAGTCGCAATTTTGGGGAAGATTTATTTGATAAAATCCAACACTAAGAACAGACATGCCCCATGAAATCTTCATCCACTGTGTCACTTTTTAACACCTCCGCTAACTCTGAAGGTAGAAGGTGCAGCACTTCTACAACTACTTTTTTGATTTTCTTCATGTCAGTAAGAGTAACCTCTGCTTTTCAACAGTACCTTAAAAGTTTCTTGCTAACTCGAAACTTCCTTTCTGCTGCATATTTTACTACCTGCAGCTTTTAGTTGCAGAATATGATTATCTTTTCGGTGCAATTTCGTTCTTAGTTGTTTTCATAAATTACTGCCAATGTTAAAATGATCAACACAGGCCTAGAACGTCCTTTTGTGGTTTAATGTGAAAATAAGTGTGAAATGATAAAATAATAATAATAATGTGTTAATAATTTCACTCATAAGTCGCACCCCCAGCCAAACTGAAAAAAACTCCGACTTATAGTCCGGTAAATACGGTAAAAGCAGAACCCTATGATAGAAGTCATAATGGTCTGCTTGTGAAAGTAAAGCTGTTGGGCTACCATCTAGCTCTGTTACATCTATTCCCAGAGCCATATTAGCAAAACAGGACACACACAAAAAAGTCAAAGAAAACCTTTGCTTTCACAACAAAGTGTTCTTTAGTCCCCATTCGTGTACTAACAAGCCAATCTAGATCTATTGTTATCATGTAAAAAAGAACAAAATCTTTGCGTTTAACCAATGATAACCCTGAAAATTTTAATAAAGCAAATAACCTTATCTTTAAATTAACAGGTCATATTGTCACTAACAATATGACTTGTCCAGGGCAAACCTGTCACTCAATCACTACAGAGACCATTTCCCAGCAGGGATCTCGGGCTGCAGATGGAATCTCTGCTTCCTGTCACACATTTCCTGACATTAGCCAACTTTTCCTGTGATATTCAACTCCCCATAAAAACAATGCATCCTACAGAGCATCAGAAATTTATGATTTAATAATACAAAAAAAAACACTCCATAAAATATAGTAAAACATTCAAACTCTTTGCTGCTGTCAAAAAAGATCACACCACAGATTCCACTTATAAACCACATTAAAAGATATACTCTAAGGAGCTCAGCACATCTATCCTCCACCCACTGGATTTAAGAGGGAAAGTAGCAGCCAGATGCTGTTAACTAAACACAGATGATCAACCAGCCAGAAAAAAGAAGGGGTTTGCCTACAGTATCCTCAGTAAACATCCATTTCTTAACTCAATACCAGGAAGGAGAGCCACCAACAATTGCCTGAAAGAAAAAATATTTGTCTGTTTGAGCTGCATAACTATCAGGTGTGAAAGTTTCATTAATCACTGCTGATGATTCCTGTTTTGGATGTTTTAGCAAATCCAACCCAAGCTCTGACTATGCAATGGTGAGAGATGCAACATAAAAAAAGCAAGTGCTCAATCTTAGTAACCCAGCCAACCAGACTGACTAAATCCTGGTTTATACTTGACACGTCTGTAAGGTCTACGCAGTCAGATTATATCAGTTTAGCAGCCATGCTCCTCCACCCGGCCTGATTTTCTGCACAGGAAGTCACCGTGACTGTTTGTATCCACAGCTCCGCCGTAAAAACATGGTGATCGAACAACAGCTGGAAACATCTTTGTTTTGTGGTGTTGTCAGCTTACGGTCTGAATTGGCCAAAATATTAGGAAGACAGGGGAAAATTTCATCGGGTAAAAGAAAACTGCATACATCTCTGCATGTACATAAAAAAAAGGAAAGAAGAATTACCCATAATGTATCAGCACTTTTCTGTAACTATAACAGTCAAGATAGTAGCTATGACTGAGGGAAGTTTTAATGATACTTTGTCCTGAATGAGCTGATATGCGTTTAGAAATCTTTAAAAGCTTTTCTTTATTAAAATGAAATTTTTGCATTGCATCACATCCATAGTCATCTAAATGCTTATAACTTGTTTTTACTGACCATGCTAGTGCTGTCCTGGTCCCGCCTTTAAAATTTGGCTCCACTCACTCCTATCCAGACCGATACTCAATGTACTGTATACATGGCTTATCAGTCTGGCTGGCCAGGCTACCATCTTAGGTGCATTTTGGCCAAGTTGGTATATTAGATATTAAAAATGTAACAGTACACTTACAGGAAAAAAATAAAGCTAAAGCAAAACAGATATGACCTGTTAGGAGGAAATGCTGGGAAAAAGAAAGTTTTCTTGAACCGATGAGACAAAGTTAACATGTTAGCTCCTAATCCACATCATCATATTTGGCAAACAAAAATAAATAGGTGAAATAATATCATTCAAACAAGCAAGTTATTGAAGGGTGGATGATTCAGGCATGTTTTTCAGCTGCAGGACATTGGCCCTTTGCAGCCAGTAAGTCACCCATGAAAGCCTCTGTAAACCACAGTACTTTATTCTGTGGTCAAATGTTAGCTCATTTAAACAACAGCTGACGCTTGACCCAAACTTGGCCACTCAGTATGACAATGTTTCTAAACAGATCACCAGCAGGATATATATATAATGGCTAAAAATGAAGAAAAGAAGGCAGCCATTCATAAATAGTGGTGTTAAATACAGTGTTTGAATCATGGGGAGCTCTTTGTTATTTTTCTTCATTTTGGCTTCATTCTTCATTCATACAAATAATGACAAGGTGGACAACATAGTGGGTTTTTGCCCACTTCATTCTCTTCTCATGCATAAAAGTCTCAAACTCATACAGAGTGTACTTTCTTTTTACAGTGACTGTTTGTGAGATTAGAAAAATAAAGCTCCGAAGAGAAGAATCGTCTTACATCGGTGCCAGCCTTCATTGGGTTACCCAGATCACAGCTGAGGTATCGGGTCTGGTTCTCAGTCTCGTAGCTGCAGGTAAGTTGAGTGAGGCTCTGAAGAAACAAAGTCAAACCATTAGTCGCAGAATGTTTTGAGGGTTAACTCCAGTGATTATTTTTAAAAGTGTTTTCCTCTCACCTCATTGTTACGGGCAATCCCGCTGTAATCTGCCTCAGGGGGCAACGCCACATACAGCTCTGCCTCGTACGCCCCTCCCTCGCCTTCGTTCCTGGCGTTGAAAAGTAAGGTCAACGAGTTGTCATCGCCGAGGTAGACTTCCTTCCTGTCACTGAGGGCCCAAAGAGAAAAAATAATAAAAAATACCCTGGGATCAGTCATTGAACTGCTCATAGGAACAAGCAGAGGTTAGGTGAGGCTCATAAAAGGAAGCATGTTTTGAAAGTGTTTTTGTTGGTTGTAGATGAGTTAGGAAGGTTTGTAAGCATTGTAAAAAGATTATCAAATAAATTCATCCAACTACTTTCAATTATTTTTATGTTGCTGTGATAAAAATCATGCATGAAGCATGAAAAAAACAAAAACAAATGCTATCCCTCACTTTCTCTCCCTCCCTTCTCCCATCGGTCATGGTTTTAAACTGTGAAAATTGTAGGGGGTGCAAAAGCTTTTCTTATTACACCCTCCTCTCATAAATAAAAACATCTGAGCCTCTGCTAGTCGAAGCTTCAACCATAGTCTGAGTCCAATCAGCTGGCATCACACTGTAAAAACCAAACAAAAGCTGACAGCAAAAAAAAAAACAAACAAAAAAGAAATACTAAAACCCCTAAAGCTGCTGTAACAGATCCGCTAGGTTATGTGATCTGTCTGCAGAACATGTAAAAACAACATCCAAGGGAAGAGTAAATACTTTATACCACAAACTTCACTAAATCTTTGTCGTTCTGTCAACTTCTCTGACTTCTATTAAGTTTGCGTGATTTACTCCAGACAGAAACAACAAGGGGCCGTTCTAATTGCACTAATCACACTCGCCTATGGATTATTGCATATCCAGCCATACATGCAGATGGGAGATAAATATAGGAATGTGAGATCAAAATGACAGAGCAGAGAAGGGAGCATCGAGGAGGCAGTTATTTCTGAGAAAAATGCAAACAGATTTCTTGGTTGCTTTCTGGTAAACAGCTATCCAAACACACTCCTTTATCGCTCCTGTCTACTCCTGTTTGCTGAAAGGAGAAAAGTGAAGCTTGTTGTTTTTATGGTATGGTGTGACACAACTGTACAATGTTATGACCGTTAAAAACTCATTTTCCGGGATGTTTAAGGAAACAAAAAACAGCTGCATTTATAGTTAATGTCATTGCAGCTGCACTTAGACAGGTGAAGAGTTCAGAGCAGGAGACTTTGCTTTGAGTCTACAAAGCACAGGGACTAACAGAAGAGCTCACAGCCCTTGAACTTTTTGACATTTTTCACATAACTAGAAAATTCAGATAAATCAACAATAAATTGTGCAAAAATGAAACCAAAAAAAAAGAAAATGTTTAAAAATCTTGAACAAATAATCTAGAAACTCTGATACTTCTCAAATAAAACTCTGCTGTCACTTTTAGCCAAGGAACACAGCAGATAGGTCAGAGATAAAGTAGAACATTTTAAAGTTTGGTTATGAAACAATATGCTAAGCTTTAAACTTGGGGGTTGTTTAATCCATTGTCTGAAAAGCTAAAAAGAACAAGAACAAAATCCTCTTAAACTTAAAAGTCAAGAATGAAGACAGTCAAAAAAAAGAGGCGCTTGGAATGAGAATCTGTGGACAGGACAAGTTTAGTCCACAAATCTGGCTTTTATAAAAAGGCGATGAGAAGAAAGCCGTAAGAGGCCTTCTTTATTGTTTGCCAAAGGCCATAAGAACAGCAGTCAAGATGAAGACAATGTTCTGGGTGGATGAGACCAACATTTCAAACACCATTGCTTTAAGTTAAAGGAAAAAAGGAAGCTGTTCAGAGTTAATGAGAGAATTTTTGGATCTGACTTGACTTGAGACTGGGGAGGGGTTTTAGGTTCCAGCAGGACAATGCTGCTAGTTTAGATTGAAGCATAATCCAGATCCAAATCTGATCCAGAAGCTTTAGGAAAACTTGAAAACGGAGGTTTGGACAGTTTCTTTCCACTGTAATTAATTAAGAGTTGCTTTGCAAAGAAGAGTTGGGTGTGTGTGTGTGTGTGTGTGTGTGTGTGTTTGTGTGTGGGTGTGTGTGTGTATGTGTGTTTGGGGGGAGGGGGGTGGGGGGAATAAATAAGAAATGCTTCAGTCTCTAGCTCTAAAGATGGTAGAGACACATATTATATTTGTAACTTTTTTTAGCTTCACCATTATGCATTACATTGTGTTGATTTATCTGACACAATCCCAGAGTAAATTGAATTTGTGGTTATAACGCAAAAAAATCACAAAATACAACGCAGGATTACAGATACTTTTGCAAGGTTCATCTGTGAAGTTTGATCATCTGAAAACTAGAAGAGTAGGGTTAGATTTTCAGAACAGGATGGACTGACCTATGAACTGACAACTTCAAGTCAGGAACACAGACGTTGTCTTCTCCACAGTCCAACAATATCTGAGCCTGAAAGATAAACAAATAGGTGATAAAGCTTTAATATACTGTGGCTGCTGAATGAGACAAGCTCTGACTCATTCAAAATGTACAGAGAACACAAAATACAATCACACATCAGTAAACAGGACCTGTGCGGCAGGACGCAACATGCGGCATGACTAACACATTCCACTCGTCTGTCGCTTAGAAACCAAACAACACCTGGATGGCGGCTCAGGTAGTCCTTTAAATAAGCAGTCCTGAATCATCGGACTGTCGTGGAAACAATGAGCAGGTATCAGGGTGAAGTGCAGGCCAGAGACGATCCTAAACACACAGCTGCCAGCTCTCACCCGTGTCCCACATCACAGCTTCATGTGGTGAACCGCGCTTACACCACCCAGCTAACCGCCACATATGATCATATAGAAGGGGGGTAGCAGGGATCATTCAGCTCAGAGGACGCTCTACGACACAAGATATCTTTGTTGACATGAAAACTGGAGTGAGGCTTCAAAAATTACAGCTGAGGGAAAGACAAGAAAGGAGGAGAAACACAGCCAGATGATTGGACGACCGCTGAACGTGTGGCAAGGCAGTGGCAGGGGTGAGCCCTGCGGACTGCCAAATTGTACGTCGCTGTGACTGACAGTGTGACAATCCTCATGACGATGAGGACAATAAATAGAAATGTAAGAGAGATTACAGACGGAAAAGTTCCCTTCTTATTATTACCCAATCCTGGAGGCTCTAATTGTGGACACTACTGTAACTGCTTTGCTAACTTAGCCATATGCAAACTCTTCAACTAGTTTGTGCTGTCAGCCAATTTTACTCTGCCATCAGAAGAATTCAGCATCTATATTATCAGGCCTTGATGTACAATTTTAGTCACAAAAATTAAATATCTAAAAAAGAGACAAATATAAATCTGTAGACGTGTCCTGAAGCTATAACTGTTCAGAGAGACATGTGGAGAATGTTAGGGTAAGAGAAGGTAAGGTGGTCAAAGAAGACCTCTCACTCTCCCTCCAGCTTGGAAGAACTTTGCACATAGAAGCGCAGCGTTACAAAGCCTGCCACACATTCTCAAAAGATATGCAGAAATCAATAGAGCATCCTGTGTCTGAGCTAATCCAAGGCTGCGGTGTAATGGTCACTCCTCACTGTTTACACAGAGACACAACAGAAGGCAAGATAAATAAAACATGCTGGCAGTCTGAAACTATTCGCTTCTATATACACACACGGATACAAGGATCAGGTTTACTCTTGTATAAAATGGGTTGGGCTTTTTTTTTGTTGTTTTTTTTTTTGTTTTGTTTTTCTTCTTCACAGGTTCAAGATTAGAGTTACAGCTCTAGCTTGTCTTGAGTTTTTACTTCAAAAAGAGACCACATCTGTTAGAGGACAAATTGCTTTGATATCTAGAAGAGGCATCTGTGAGAGACCTACAGGAAAGCAAGACACAACGTTATCCAGAAAAACGGCATAAACAAAAACGTTTAAACTCTGATGACAGCAGCTACTCTATTATTTCCTAAACGTTCAAATTCTTAATACTGAACTTGTTTTGTGTATATTTCAACATGGCTGACGACACTTAAATCCACAAAGACTTTGACCAGATGGACAAATGTAAATGTTGGGGCCCTCTTCTAACTAGAAATATATTTCTATTGTATTCGGGTTTTTGTCTGTTTTTTTTATTTGTATTCCATCAGAGTGGTTCCAATAATAAAGTGACATTAAACTAGTAATAAATAATGCACTTTTTAAGTAAGCTGAGCCATAGCAAAATATTATGAGCATTAGGAGATGGGGGCCAGGCTTATAGTGATCAGCAACCAATCAAAATGGTGTAAGGAAACTACAATCAGAACTTTTTTTTGTTGTTTTATCTTCCTAATTATGACAGAAAATAAGGTGTGTAGCAAAACGGGATTTAATTCCAAAATGTTTTGTGAAAGTTAAATTTGTCTGACAAAGTCCTTGTAGGTGGTAAATGCTTGATGCTTCTACATTCTGAGTGGAAATAAGAAGTCGACGTTGCCGACAGAGCCTTTGCAGCATTTGATACTCCATGCAGCTTGTCCCTACGTTAGCATAAGCCAGATTGACAGCTGTAGTTCAATTTGAGTTCTACACAGGATCCATCTGGAAAGGCTCCTGTTGAAAATGTTCGCAAAAGGGAGGGACATTCAGTACAATTCTTGGAGCTGATTGGCTACCTGCCTCCCATATCAAGGTTTTAGCAAATCACAGCAGTAGTAGCAGCTGTGATGCCTCACATGCTTTATTTGTTTCACAAATAGTGGAGTAAACTGATGAATCCATGAAGGCCCAAATCAAGTCCTTTTGCTTATTTAGAAAAACAAAATGAAGGGTATTCTAGCTAAAAGCAGTAGAGCCATCTTTGTTTTGCTTATGGTTGACGTCGTACACATTCCTGCATTTCAAAAGTTTGAAACATTTCTGTATAGAGACAAATGCATCTGTTGGCTTCTAGTAAATTGAATTTTAGGGAATTTGTGAATTCACAAACCTCACGACAATTCATCTGGTTTGCAAGGTAAGCTTTACCCTTCAGGACTCAATACTCTCGAGTGACTGGCTAATCCTTAGCAGCTAATGGCACTAAAACAGTCATCTGCCTCAGAGCTTCCTGCCAGTCCTTAATGAATGAGCTTTTCCATTTCTTTTATTATTGTTATTATTATTTTTTAGGAAGGTTGAAATTATTCATCTCTGATTCAAAATCTAAATCATTCAAAGTGATCCAACCTGACCAGGGCAATAATTAGAAGTAGATTATTTCTTTAAAATACTGTTCAAATTTAATCAAGCCTTATTCTAATGAGTTACGTTGGTTGTCAAGGCTCTGCAAAACAAAAGCTTTGAAAAGCTTGAGTTTAAAATGAATAAAGTTGGATTTACAAAAGCATAACATACATAAGCCGATCGTCACTAATTTATGTATGTTCATGTACCTTACAGTTCTGATTTAACAGCTATTGATTCCTTGCGTTTTTTGCATTGTGGCCTGTCATAAAAAAACCTGATGTTTGATTGGCTCACTTAGAAAAATAAAAAGCCTTAGACCAACCTTGATGAGAATACCATACAGATTTTTTTTCCTCTGCAGGCAAACACATCAGAACACCGAACAAATTTGTATTTATGAAACAAATCATTGCTTTTAAATGATTAGGTTTCCTCTTTTATTAAGTAAACTGCAGAACAAGACTGACTGATCTGTGTGCTGAGATATTCTTATTACCTTTCTAAGCATTCTCTGAAACAAACCCAGGTTATAAGTTAAAATTTCTCAGTTTCATTGATTTTAAATGCCTTTAAAAAAAAAAAAAATCACAGCGTTTCTTTGACCGTGCTGCCAAAAGATTAACTTGAAATGATGTCAAAGTACCTTCTGCTCAATAACGTTGGTGGTCTGGTAGTTGAGAATGGGCCGCAGCCCATGGGAGTCGGCGGCAGCTTTTGGGTCCAAGCTGAAGTTCAAGGCCACATAAATGGAGGAAAGTTTATCCCTGAATTCCTTCTCATCCTACAAGTAGAAAAAACACATTGCAGAGTTTACATAAACACCCACTTGAAATGAAAAAATGAGGAAAACAAAGAAAATCTTCTAAAGGCCAGACTTGTTCTTGGTACAATCAAGTCAAAAAGGTATTTGTTTTATTAGATCAAAGACATGACCTACTCGTAGATAGATCTTCTTTTGGTCGCACATACGCTTCCCAAGGCGAACTGTCAAACTTTTCTGAAACAAAGGTTGTTGGGAATCCAGGAACAGAGCCCTCTTCACAGCACCTTTCTGCTTGTGCTTGTGGCTGTCGAGCTGCATCTCCACCTGAAAGTCTGGACACAAGCAGGCATTCATTGAATGATGAATGCTCTCAAGTCATCTAATGACAAGTCTGAAAAAAGCCCTCTGTAAATTCTTTGAGGCACATGCAATATAACCGATGTAAGTTAAACAAAGAGGCAGGGAGAGCATCTGTGCTTGGAGGACAGGGTAATTAGAGATAATGGTGAATGATAAGAAAAGTGATTGAATACAGAAAACAGTTGGTTATTAAACAGTGCCAGAAAAACAATTCAGAGATCTATAGTTTCTGTCAAAACTGTGTGTCACTGTTATGGATCTCAAAAGCTAACATTAGTAGCCAGTTGACAGCTTACGTGCTTGTAATAAAGTACAGATGTGGAAAATTGGCTCACCTAGATCAGCCGGTAGGTGTTTCCCATCAGCAGTTATGCAGTAACTCAGATTGACGCTGTTTTAGACACAAATAAATCAAAGGTTTTATAACAAAGGCAAATTTATTCATGAAAAAGATTCGGGTTAAACATACAGCACACACAAGACAAACAGCTTGCCCTAAGTTGCTCTCCAGTTTCCTCACATTTTCCCATTTTTCTTGTGTCAACTTCTCTCAGGGTTCAAATCACACAGTGCAGGGAATACTGGGAATGCAACGAATAACGTGAGAAATATTTCAGTGTTAAGAGACAGAGCTGGCATCTGACCACTCTCGCCAGCTGGGCTGATAAAGCTCAGGGTCTCCGTTTCCACTAAAACCACCATCCGACGCACTGAGAGCAGCAGCAGAGTTAAGAGGGGTGAAATTGAGCAAAGACTCAGGTTTCAGTGCTGACCAGTCAGTGACCGTCTGTCTAAGCCTGTAGGCCTCTCCCATGACATCAGCTTCACAACATGCTTCTTCTGCTGTCCAAATCTGCTGGTGTCTCCCCCCCTCCCCTTAACTGATAACCCTACACAAGCCAAACAAAGAGCAAAGTCCAGCGGGGAGACCTGGAAAACAGTCCTTCCTGAATATCCTCATTAAACTTTTCAACATGTATTCACATTGGCGAAACCTATTTTACTGGGATTTTATATGATCAACCAAAAAAAAAGATCCATAACTGTAACTTTTTCCCAACAAAAAAATAAGGATGGCATTGATGTGTATTCAGCTTTCATTAATACAACTCAGTCACCTTTTCTTGCATGTCTTTACCTTATTTAAACATCTAGAGACTGAATTTTTAGCAAACCACGTCAAGCTCAGGCTGATATGTAAGGACCTCATTCTTTAACCACTGATTCTCAACTGGATTTAGTAAAGACTCTGACTGACCCACAGCAACACAAATCTATGGTTTGATCTAGGTTTAAGTTTAGAGTGGTTTTCCTGCGTGAAGCTGTTGTATAAAATTTCCCCATTAAGTCTTAATAGCACTTCTGTCTTTGTTGATGAAAAGATTTACCTTGTGGATGATGTGTGCAGAATGATGTTCAGATTTTGAGCTTATTTGACCAGATCCACATGTTTGCCATGTTCCCATTTGTTGCAAACTTTATGGTAAACTCATTACTTTTTTTCCTATATCTTTCTTCTCATCATTCTTCCATAAAGGCTGGATCTGAAGACATGATTAACCCTGATCCTGTCAAGAGATTCTGAGACCTGAGCTATGGACCTCTGCAGCTCCTCCAGAGTTAGCATGGATCACCCTCTTGTTCCTGTTCTCCTTGTTTCGTCTATCAGTTTAGGAGAGCAGTTATGACTTTATTGATTTGCAGCCATTCTCTTTCCATCTACAAATCGATTAAGCAGTCCTGTCACAGCTTTCCTTTAAAATATTAACTTGTTATTTACTAAACTTGTGATGTTTTTAGGGCAACTTATTCAGGGGCATAAAATGAAAATATAAAACACTAATAAATATATACTTTTTTCTGCTTCCTGTATCATTTGTCTTACATCATCAAATAAAATCCCAATAGAGTCCAGTAAGTTTTTTGTTCATCCAGAGGAAGAAAAAATATGGAAGCGTTTAAGGGATGTGGATACTTTTGCAAGGCTCCACAGAGCAGGGGAAAAAATGGGAGTCGTGTTCAAATGGAGATGAAAAATGAGAAAATAAGGCAAAGGAAATACAAAGCCTTCTTCTGGGGAGTAGCAATAACTTTACTTATACGCTCCTGTGTCTGCACAACTGAGAGCAAGCTCACAAGAGTCTATGTGTCCTGATGTTTCCCAGCTGTGTTCCACCACCAAACAATATCTCATTCAAACCAACTGCAAAAACCTCCTGGCCCCTCCCCGGCCGACCTCCTTCCCATTATCCCCTCTGCTCTCCTTTAACCCCCACCAAAAACTCTTCATCGCCAGGCAACGTAGCATAATCAAGACATATGTGTATACAAGAGTTTCCTTTATGAATCAGGATGTGGAGAAAGGGAGGAGGGGGTGAAAAAGCAGACCCACGAGTGTGGCGTCAACCATGCTGAGCAGTGAGGAACCGTCATCTGTTTCCTCTCCCCGTTTCTGGAGCTGAACTGTGCACATTAGTAGGAGGCCAAAAAACGTCTAACAAAGCTTCTATTCAACGTGTTATTTCTCCACTTCCCAACCGAAGGGATGAGATACCGAGGCAGTCAGAAAATAGGTCAAATAAAGCGCAGATCAGCTCTAGATCAGCTGACATGAAGGATATTGCTTATCAGAACACTCCTGAAAGGATAACAGTGTTTATGTAAGAGGGGAAATGGCAAGGCTCATCTTTTCTGGGGATTTTTCCAGAACATTCGGGTCAAACAGAAACCATCACAGGGTACAAAGAGTTTAACTCAGGACAAGTTCGACACTCACCAGGAAACATAAATGCTAGAGTTTCCGTTAGTGATCGTGCAAGTTTTCTCTTCAGGGTTGATCATTGTGGGAGAAACAGCCAGGTAGGCGGTGGCGGTGACAATGGGCCGAGCTCTTCAGGGGGTGTTTGAAAAAAGAAAAGTCAGTCATTAGATATCCAAGATTGTTTTCGACAGATTAGGTTAAAATTGAACCCTTTTTAAATTTCCCATTTTCTTTTTTAGATCAGGAACATCTCTAAAACAAATACCAGACCTTATCAGAATGTTTCTAAACCCCTGATATCTTATTTCTATTTTAAATAGCTCAAAGTGTTTTACACCTTCTCAGATTTTTTTTTTTTTATGAATTTAGCAAAAACATTTAAATCCCCCCCAAAATTAGCATCACTTTTAATATATTCAGGATATATATAACTTTGCATTGCACAGATAAGGACAGGTTAGCATATCCCCTTTAAATAAAACAAACACACAAAGAAACATAATACAAGCAATACAGAGTTTAAACATACCTATAGACCACTGCTTTATTAACACCAAAGGCTCCAACAATGAGATCTTGGAAAATAGAAAAGAACAACAGTTGAAATCAAACATTAAAATCTAATTAAAGCAAATTTTATGTAAATACAGAGAAAGAAAAGAGTGTTACCAGGATATCCATTCATGTCCAGGTCTTGAGCACCTCTGAGAGCAAAACCAAAGCTGGCAGGAAGAGCACCAGTGGCCCACTGGCCTACGATCACCTGAGATGGCTTTTCCCTGAGGCCCTCAGAGTATCCATTGAAGATGTAGACCAGTCCCTGCCGATCGTCACCTCCAAATGGACAGCTTATGGCCACATCTACCAAAAAAGGAGAAAGTTCAGACAAAAATGAGCTCTTTTTCACTAAAAAATAAATAAATAGAAAAATCACCAAATATATCATCTGGTTAGGCTGAATCAGAGTTCCAGTAACAGAAAAAAACAAACTACCAATAATTCAAGCTTCATGTGAACAATGAAAGAGGATGAATGAGTCAGGCTGGAAAAGTTGCGGTCTTGACCCTGCCATTTCTTATAATACAGCAGTGGGTGTAATATCGGACTGAGCTCATGTGAGAAAATAAAAGCTCATTTTTGGAGAATTTAAAGAGCAGAGGATTAAATTAAAACATTTGTCAAAATCTTAGACATCTTGAAGACATCTTAACTTAAATAAAAGCAAAAAAGTAGAAGAAATGTATATAGGGAAGTATAATTTTTGAGCTGGATGTACGACTGTACATCAAAAGTTCGTAGTTCCACCATTACCATTGAAACCGTCCTGGTTCAAGTCTCCCAGTGGTGCGATAGTGCTGCCGAATCTCCCAAACACTTGGCTGCCCGTCAGACTACGTTCATGGATCTCCAAGTTTAAGGGGCTTCGCTGCAGGTAAGTGTAAACTCGACCCATCTCTTCCAGTCGACCGTCAGAGTCTCGGACCATGAACATGGGAGCTCCCACCAACAGATCTACCATCCTGCAAGCGTGAAAAAGAGAACGGACAGCGTTACTAAAAGTGGCAGTTGGGAAGCATCCAGTCTAAACTGATTCTACTCACCCATCACTGTTGATGTCAGTCGTTGCCACAGCATAACCAAAATACGACCCCATCTATGAAACATATTAAATTTTTGTCATTAATGTGACAAAATGTGAAAGGGTTAAGTAACATTGGTACCTCAGCAAGGAGCAGTAAAATCCATTTTTGTTTAACATTTTTTTGTCCAAGTAAATTAATCAATGTTTTAAACCTACCTGCTCACCAGTGAAGTTCATCATGGTTTTCAGATCTGACCCGTTTAAAATAGACACCTGTAATGCAAAAATCACATATGGTGAGCATTTATATGGGCTCAAACAGTATGTAGTATCTGGAATTTGCTGCAGAGGAAATTCTTCCACTTTTGCAAACATCTGCATCAGCTGACTATGTTTAAGTATTTCACTTTTAGTTTTTTTTGTTTTTTTTAACCACCAAATTCCTACTTATTTAACAAAAGAGAGAAAAAATGATTAAGATTTAGTTTTCTTACCAAACCATAAAGCATGAGTGCCTTTGGAACACCAGTAACAAAATCTAGAAGAATAAAAAAAGATTTATTTGAAAGAAATCCAGAGAGATAACTCAAACAGAAGATAAATGAAATGCCATAAAACATGGTGATCTACCTTCTACCTGATCACCACTGAATTCCCCGACAGCAACAGAGTAACCTTAAAGACATACAGGAAAGATTTCAGATTCAACATTCTCAGCAAACACTGCCACAAGGTTTAGTGACCCGCTTTACCTTGGTAACTGTCATCATGTACAAGTCGGACCTGTTTGGTCTGAATTTGACCCTCTACAGCCTGCATAAAATAGCCTGGATAGTAGGCTTTGATAATCTCCTCCTTGGCTGCGGAGATGACCTGACCTATAGAGGTATAAAAGCAGAGCAAAACTATAAAGAAACTGAGCTTTTCAGGTTTTGTTGTTTAACAGCTGTATAACAAAACTGATGTTTACCCTGCCAGAAATAGCTGCCGGGTCCACCCAGAACCACTCTGCCATCCTGCAAAGAGAGTATGTCTTACGTAAGTGAGAAAAGCAGACAAAGAAAAGATGGTAACCACGGATATGGTTATTACCGCCGTAAAGTCAGCGCTGAATCCTCCCTGACAGTAACCCTGTCCTCCCGGATCACTGAGTTCTGAAAGACGAAGAAAAAGAAACTGATGTAAGGAAAATATGTTTGTTTTCCCAATCACCTGTTTTTATGTGAACTTCCATGTATTCCTTTACC
Source organism: Jordanella pulchra (assembly GCA_034780135.1). NCBI lineage: Eukaryota > Metazoa > Chordata > Actinopteri > Cyprinodontiformes > Cyprinodontidae > Jordanella > Jordanella pulchra. The sequence goes on from JAUZNJ010058306.1 coordinate 18,523, forward strand.
TGTCCGACAGGGAGCGTACTCCACAAATTTGGTGAAGTTCTGAACTGAGAGGTAGCAGGTTCCAGTGGCATCAGATCGGGGTTCATCCTTTTCGGTCCGCCAGTAGTAAAGAGGGGCACAAGCCTGGATTACAAAGTTAGCCGAGGAGAACAGCAGGTATTAGAGGCACTGATATATGCTGTGAACTTCATTTTTTTTATGCATTTATCATGACTAGTTTTAGATAATTTTTCATTTCTGATATTCTGATACTTTCTGCCTTGCTGTGTGAAATTGATCTCTAAAACAATTTTTTTCACCTGGATTATCCTTAAAAGTATCAGCTTGAAATGAGATAAAGATTTACACTGGTTTTCATATTGTTCATTTGCAAAACCTTTCAAAAACCAAGCAGCATGTTCAATATGTTTTATTATATCACATCGAACCCCAATAAACTACCCTTATGTCTGTGATTGTAGTGAGATGGGATCAGAAAATCCCCGTTCAAGGTAGAGGGCAGGGCAAGAGAGAAACAGAAGAAAGACACGAAGCTAAATGCTGATGTGATATGGGGGATTTTAACAATGTTG
>JAUZNJ010058317.1:0-11487 GCA_034780135.1 Jordanella pulchra
GTAGGTCGTCAGAGTGGTTTCGGTCACATGGCTCTGTTGAGTCAGGTGGAGGAAGGTGTGAGGTGAATCTTTTGGGTCAGGTTCCTAAAAGTGCTTTGTATGTGGGGGATAAATTATGTCTGAGGCCTCCTCTGTTAAGGGATGGCTTTTCCTAGTTAACTAAAATGGCTTCTTTGTGACTCTCAGGGATCTCGTCACTGTATTTCAACATAGCGGGCCCCTACGCTCCCTGCTGTGCTGAAATTCAGGCTCCTTTGCTCAGTTTTTAACATAACGCTGGTTATGCTAAAACTTCTCAAAACTTCACTGAAATTCGGTCGATATGCTGACATTTGATGAGCGTAACGGCTGTAGAAACTGATTTTAGACACATTTATCTTGTTTATTCACACATATACATCTGAAAAGCCTTGTGAAAACGTGAACCCTGCACCTTTTTGACTCTTCTTCTGGAATGGAGGGGTTGGTGTAAGATATGTTGTAATGTACATCAGTGAGTCAGCGACTTGCTCCGAGCGCATGCAGACCAACAAACTTTAACGTTAAACACCAGTTCAGAATCTACAACAAAACTCCCATCATGATGCATCAGTAGACAACTGTTGGGTCGTACACAGTGATGTGAAACAAAGTCATCCTATAAACTTTGTTCATCAGTATGGCTTAATTTCATTAGCTGACACAACTCATGAGTATGAACAGGCTAAAGTGGAGTGAGACCCTCCAGCTGTGACAGCTGTGATCTAAAAACAATTTAAGTAACTGGAACGATGACGATAGAGATCAAGGTGAAGATCAGCAAGCGCTTCATTTTTCTTATTCAAGTCAGAGATTTCTTAAACATGGTACTGAGCATTTCATCCCGACCCGTGCCTAGGGTGCACAGGATCTCACTGTTGTCACGGTAACTGACCTCAACATTTTTCCTTTTAAAATAAAAGGGCATTGCCTGAGATACATCCAAAACTCATAAAAGGTTCATGAATAATCTCAATGTGACCTGAAGCTCAAACCCTAAAACGAGGAAACTTAGAGACGACCTTTTCTGCTAAACACACAAACTTTAACCCCGCCAAGAGGAACTGTGTTATTTAAAGATGAGCGTCTCTTCCTTGTCCAGCACTCGTTCTACCGCCTACACTGCTGAGATCAAACCAACAACTCAGCTTTCAGGCCCAACATGGAGCCGTCCACAGTGGCGGTGAGCGGCTCGCTTCGCTGGGCGACCGCTGTGGTTGGACCATCGGACAGCTTCATCAGCTCTACTGAGAGACTCTGTGTTTGTCCTCTTGTTGCTATAACGAGCCAGCATTGTGCTGTGGGAGGCGGATAGGGTAAACTTCCGTCCTCACAATAATAGAACCGATCCTCTTTTTCCTGTGTTACTGTACATTGTCCCAGGGAGTCTCCGGGAGGATAAACCCTCCCTCATATAAACGGGACCTTTGTTGAACCAAAGCTGCTGATCGCTTTGAGCTTCAGGCTTTGAGTCAAACTTCTGTCCTTTTGTAGGCTCTGAGTCGCTGGTACCTTCATTTGACATTAAAAACTACTTTTAATTTTCTGGAAGGCTTCAGCAGGACATAATGGTTTGAAACAACAACTGACATAAACTCCATTTATGTCTGAGTGAACTTCAAGTCAGAGATCAGAGTGGATGACCAGAAGTCCTATATTTGGAGTTTTGTGTGTCTGTATTTAAATCTTTGATCTCTGGTTCACTAGTCTGAGAAGAATTTTGTTCTCTGAATTAGCAGGAGTCTTAGCCGGTCTGCCTTCACACACAGATGAACAAAATTTGCAGAAACACTCAACTCCTGCTAAAAAACCTTTCTACGAGGTTCATCGTCTTGGTCTGAACGTTTGACTCAGTGAGGCAGCGATGACCAGTCAAGAAGTAAAAGGCAATGCCAACAGGCCCACACCATACTTGCCTGTCCACCAAACTTTACGTCGGACTCACTGAAGCTGGCTGAGGGCAGGTCTCCAGGCAACAACCGAAGCCAGACTCATCCTTGGATTACTGAACATGGAGTCTGGCGACGGCGTGCTCTATGCCTCTGCATCAGTGATACTTTGCATTATTACACTCAGTGATGATTGGATTCAGCGTTTCGGTCATGGAGACCTATTCCATGAAGCTCTCTATGCTAATTTAAAGGCCTCATGAAGTCTGGAGGTTTTACCCACTGACGTCCACAGGAAGTTAGCGACCTGAGCGAACTGTGAGCTCTGCAATCCACTGATCCTGCTCTGCTTTACCAGGCCGCTGCTTCGTAGCAGAGCTACTGTTGATCTGAATTATTTCATCTTTAAGGAAAATATTTAGGCTGTGATTTTATTTTAATTTCCCTCTGCACCAACCACACATATTTCCAGGGTTTTAATGGCTTTTAATGTTTCTTTTTCAGATTCCATTGTGATGAACTTTTACTTCTAGCCCGTATGCTTGGATTTACGCACTAGTTGTAACTATCTCTTCGCTTCTGTGTGACAACAAACCCCAAACCCAGCCAACCAGTTGCTTATAGTGCTTGGGAAGAATGGCCACCGGTCTTCACAGTTTTAAAACTTCTTTGAAAAGACTCTTTTCCTCCCTGGTTTTTAAACACGGAGTGAGTTCATCTGTGGTTCAACTGTACTTCCTGTTCTCACTGTATTTATTTAATGTGTATATATTTATGCAAGCATGTGTTGTAAAAGTCCAAAAGTTAAAGTTCATCATTAATGTTTGCATGTTGAGAGCTCATCAATCCACCACAGGACTGTTAGGTGCTAAATTCAGACGACGTTGTTCATTTAAAGGTACCAGCAGCAAAAAACATAATTAGGAAAAAACGGTATAAAAGAAATGGAAATGATCAGGAATACGATGCTGTTATTAATGCAAACTGGTTCAAAGTTAAATTACTCAATAGGTTTAAATATAGTTTTTTATTCAACCAGCGGGTTTATTTAATAAGTGGGACAGGATGAGTATCATTAGCGCTACACCCAAGTGAAACTGGCTCTGATATCGATGCCTGATAATAATATCACTGTTTGTCAACATCATGTTTCATAAATATTGGTTGTTAAAATCAACTGTCAATTATAAACAGAATATTTATCCTTTTTGTTTCAATCTGACTAAATATTACATTTCAAATAAGGCTGATAACCGAGAACCAGAAGCAGATCAGGAAACAGCTCTAGGTGGGATTTTTTCCTCTTTATTCACATGTTGGTTCACTGCTTTTATTGTTAATGGTGTTTTTTTTTTTAAAGTTTCAAAGCTCTTTGGTCAACCTCTGTTTTTACTAACGAACCATTTAGATCATTTCACATCTGTGACTGTATGTGACTGAACCTTAATCCCCTCAGGTTCTTTTCTCTGGCGCTACGCAGGAACATGACAGTGTGTTCACATCGAGCCTTGCTGCAGCTGCACCGCAGGCCTGGAGTGAAATGCAAATAACATTCAGCTCAGATGCATCTGATAAAAATGATAAGAACCTGGGATTTAGGCTGAACGAGATGCTGAGCAGCAGCGACAAAGAGGGTCGCTCAATACATACTGGGCTGGACTTTTTAGTGGCTCAGTCCACCTATAATTCTATAACATCGCTGACAGGAAATGAAACCAAAAAAACCTCAATTAATGACTACAAAGTTTTTCCAGTGAAGAGATGGCAGCAATTATCTCTTCACTGTTTCCTTCAAACAATAACATATTTTATCATTAGAGAGTCATTTGTGTTTGAAAAGAAAAAGTTTTGTTGTTAAAGGAAAATAAAGACGTGTGATGATTTGCATCTGTCCAGGGATTCTGGACTAAATGTTTAGGAGCCAAGTAATGTTCCAGGTGGTTGTACTACACTAAAACTCTAATCCTCTGTTCTGTTATCAGCAGGTTTACAATATTTAAACCAAAAAATCTGTTTCTCATCTTCAAATTAGGCTTTTTGCTCCCATCAGGTTATTAAATAACCAGAGACGCAGATTAGGCTTTTACTCACAGACACCGATATCAGGTTTTCTTTGACCTGAAAACATTATGATTTCAGATGTTTTTTCTTGGTGGATATAAAAATAAAAAATGTGCATGTCTTTGCCCACTATAGGTTGAACTCTTCATTATGAGCCTACAGGCTAGCTCTCTTAGACTGTGGGAGAGACACAAAGTGATGCAGGAGCTCCAGCTGCTTTCACTCCGCTTTTTTGTGAGGCTGTGAGGTATTGTTGCTGATGGGCACAAACCGTGTGTACATACATGATTAAAACAAACTAAAAAAATCAGAGTAAAACACACAAAAAAACATGTAAAGAGAAAATGCTGCAAATAAGAAAGCTGCAAACATAAAAAACAAAAGTGGAAACATGCTGAAAGAAAGAAAAAATGCTGTAAAAACCTAAATAAGGCTAAAGAACAAACACAAAACACAGGGAAAAAGAATGCTAGTAGCAACAACAAGCTCATAGTTAAGAACAGCTGCAAATTAGCACGGCTTAGCAGGTGTGCTCCAGACCACTAGGGGGACCCAATCTTTATCTCCTATGAGACCAGAACATAGACATTAGTGCGAATTAATATCTATGCACCAAAGCCTTAGTGGAAACGTGAGCCGTTTCTCAATATGTGTACTTCTGCGTGCTCATGAGCCCGTGAAGCATCATCAGCCTCGGCCCAAGCACTCTTCCAGTCCACAAGAACACAAGACCAAGAACTGAGGAAATCCCTGGATGTTGTTCTCGCTCCTCCCTCTTTACCCAGCATGCATCAGAGCAGACTTGTTGGGTTCTAAGGCTGGCAGTTTTCCCAGCATGCACCGCGAAAGTAGCAGCTCCCGTAGCTGCGCTAACAGGGCTCAGAGTATTAAGCTAAAAGTTCATTTTTCTGTTGCCGTTGTTCCACTAAAGTACGTTTTAAAATCATTTCAGGCGAGAATATTATAAACCTAAGCTTCACTATGTGGCCCATTTACTGATTTAGTGCAGAGGTTTTAAAAAAGTTCAGATGTTGAGCGAACCGTGGCGTCCAGTGGAGCTTCGAGGCTACCTGCAGCCATGGCAAACGTTAGGCCATCTGCAGCAGCCATGGCTAATGTTAGCCCATCTGCAGCAGCCATGGCTAACGTTAGCCCTTCTGCGGCAGCCATGGCTAACATTAGCCCGTCTGCAGCAGCCATGGCTAACGTTAGCAGCAGCCCTCTTTTGGCATAGCTGTGTGTGAGTTGCTGGTTTGGAAAAAGGTCCATTTTATTTGTGTTTATCTGTGTGTTGATCATCATTCCCCAAATAAATGCAAATAATTTGTCATTATCTAGAGACTATTAACAACTGGAGTTTTAATGCGAGTACGCTTTCTGTTCCAATTGACACAGATCTGTCCTACATTCTCCCCGAGTCCAGATTTTTGGCGTTCTAGTGAAGAACATACTTAGAGAGAACACAAGTCCATACTGGCGTTCTTGAGAATTGAAAAACGGCCATAAACAGGATTCGGTCCAGAGGAAATCTGGAGAGAAGAAGGAGAAGGAAAGAAACACTTGATCTCTATCAACACTGAGCCTGATGACTGTCTCCCCCTGGTGGTCTGGATTTACACAGCGTTACCAAAATATAAACAAAATGACTTTGATTCATCTAAACAAACGAACAGCATCAGTGATCATTTTGTTTACTCCATGTGAACAACATGTGCTCATCAACACTGAGAAGGTCATGTTCATGTTCAACCAGGGACGTAATTAAATGTCTCACTGAACCGGTTTGAAACACGGCCCGGCTCAGCCATCCGGTGGGATTACTGGAGCGTCGTTGGTGGGGGGATGGGGGGGTTGGGGGTCCGGGATGGAGCAGCAGCTTCCTGTGTCACACAGACGGTGGGAGGGCAGACAGTGGGAGGCGGCTAGAGCAGCTCCAGTCACTGCTTTGGCAAAGCTAACACTTCACACACACACAGTCTGGATCAAATTAGGGAGGAGATTAAATGGCACATCAAATCTACTTTACTTCACCAGCCTCCAATCCTGTAGCGCCCTCCCTTACAAAATATAAACAGCAACGGTACTCAGAGATTAGTTTGGTGGCTTTCATGCGTCAGAAAACGACAGGAACTAATGTGCAAATACATGGATGTGCATTTATCACAAACAAAGACCAGCCAAAGGCTCCAGGCCCAACAAACTGCAGTGATTCAAAAACTCTATAAAAAATTCAACATAGTTCTTCATATTATTATAATTTTGTTTAAATGTATTAAAAATATTTAGAAATAGTGACGCAATAATCTTCATTATTATCATATAAGCTGTTGGGAGGTTCCGATGCTACGAGTCCTGAGGGTTTGGACACCAGCAAAGCACCAGGACCGGATGGTACAGGTGAGGTACTGACGTCTGGTTCCCATCAGCTCGCTCCCTGTTTTCACCGAAATCTTTAACTGTTTCCTGCAGTTAGCAGGTCCTTCGCCTGCCACCGTCACCTCTGTACCCGAATCCTCCGCCATCGAACGGTTGATCGATTTCCATCTGCGGCCATGATCCTGGTCATCACTGCATGGAGATACTGGGTGTTACAGCATGTGATGGCCGATGGCAAACCATAGGTCCGACACGTCTGCAGAAGTCGCCATCTTTGTGCTCCTCACACTCTACGAACCCCCCAGGTGTACGCTGGGATGCCGCTTGTTGATTTCAGCTCAGCTAACTGGCAGTTGGCGTCATGTCAAATCCACGGCGCCAAGCAGCCTCTGCCTGAGTGAGATGGTTTCATGGTCCGTTCTGTCTGTGCTCCGAAGTCAGAAAACCGCTTAAAACAGCGTTTTTACTATTGATGTGAAAAACGGAAAACATGCGCGCCCAGAGGCAGGAAACAGAAACGCTATCACCTCTGAGATGAGGTCACTCCAACCTGCCAGCGAGTTCAACCCATACATGGAGCTGACGTAGGCACGCACCAAGCGTATCGTTCCCACAGGAAAATTCAAATGTAGTAGCAGCGTTTTAACATAAGATGGCGGCAAAGAGACGGTTTCAGGTCAAATACTGACGAATGAAGCAAGTTAGCTGACCTGGGCTTTAGTTACTTTTCAAAGACTGGGAAGAAACAGCAACAAACAAGGAGACCTGGCAGGTGAAGGCGCTGCACCGAACCACAGCAGAAGCACTGTAAGAAGAGAGCACATCATTGAAAAGCCCCCCCCCCCAGTTCACAGCATAAAGGTGCGTTCAAACCGACCGGGGAAACTTCTGCGTCATTCTGCTCGCTTATTTTTCTACAACAGCAAGGGTGCTTTACTCTCTTATTGCCAGATTCAACATGATTCAACATGTCAGACGTGGGTTTGACCCAGTGAGTCATGGTGCCGCATTTAATGTGGAAAGGCAAACGACGGCCCCGGCGTCCCTGGGTCCACGGAGGAAGGAGTGGACAGGACCAGCTCTGAGCACCAGGGATGAGGCTGCATTATAATGTTCATTCAAAGGCCCCACTAACTCTAAACAATATTTCTTTCTCTATGTCAACATTAACTTTTCTATCTTTCATTTTAATTACAAAAAGTTTCTCCATCTTTTCACAATAACATCCAGTCCCTGATTGGTAAATGCCACACGAATTGAAAGAAACATTTTATCGTTATTTTAATGTTTTATTGGTCATTTCATCTTCAAACTGTAAAACTAATCACTGGTAAAGTTTCATCCTGTCTGATTAGGAGGTAGGGATCCATCATATTGAGAATCTCATACGAGACAATATGTAGAAAAAAGGTTCGATAAAAGTAGGAAATGGATGCAGAGATATAATTTGATATAAATGTGTGAAATAAACCAGATATAGATCAGTCAGAGTCGGCATCTCAAGAAATGTCTCTGGTTTTCCTTTTTTCAATCACAGAGAGTTAAAACTACCTCCATGATGAAAGCTAAACTCGCATGTAGACTTGTGATGCAGAGACGATCCTCTGCCCAGCGAGCAGCTGCTGATTTATGAATCTTTAAAATGTGCTGGAGAGCGTGAATAACTGCGAGGCCGAGGCGGTGAGGAGCAGACCTACATCTGATGGTAAAAAGCTGGATGCTTGTTCCTCTTCTATGAAAAGAAATCATTTCAATTCCTGTTCTACTATCACCAGTTTTCTTCCATCAATTTTCTGACACTACATGGATTGGGTAGCAACATGCTAACACTGTTACAAATCCAGCCCTATAAACCAGGGGAGCTAATTTCAAAAAATCGGTTAAAAATATGATGAAATCAGCACGTTAAGTGTGAACAAATACAAAATAAAAAAGTGTAGATGAAGATGAAGACAGTTCCTCCTTTGACTCTCCTTCAGAATGACTTAAAAAAACATCTTTACTGCTAAAAAAGGTGGAGAATCACATAAAACAAGGACATATAGCAGCTCTCATGAGCTCAAAATGTCATCAGAAGCTGAGCAGCGTGTAGCAGTGCAATCTAAACCCAACAAAACAAGAGTCACATGAGAAAAAAGGCAAAAGCAGAGCTGAATGGATAGTTTAAAAAAACACCTTTGACACAGAATACAACTAATAATGTTTTGTATATGAAAGACTGTGAAATATTAATGCTGCGCCTGCTTCCCAACATAATTAACCTTTTTAACCATTAACCCAATTAACCCAAAACTGAACCTTGTCATAACAACACTTTATTCATTCTACTTTTTATTAATGAAGAAAAAGAAATCGTTTATGACTTAGATTAAAAAAAGCACAACAGAGCAGCATAGCAATAGGAACCGTGATCATCCTCACTGATGCATCATGAGGAGGATTTTCCTCTCATAGTTCTGCTCGGATGTGACACAGATTAAGGTTTCTCCTTCCCTGCATTCATGACCTGCATCCATCCAGTATCCCTCTTCTGATCTCTGCTGTGTAGTTTTTTTTAGGGGTTCACCTCATTTCTTACCACATATGAACCATGACAACATGGAAACAACCATTCAAATAATCATCCTCTGACTGAAACTGAAGGATTCCTCTAATACTCTTGATTTTCAAAGATCACAATGACTCATTCACACATGTGAGGCTAGATATGGTGACACAAAGTGAGATTCTGCTGCTGTCTGAAACAGCAGTGGTTTAGCAGAGGATCCCATAGAGGAGGTGGTGTTATTTGTCAGCAGTCAGCTGGAGGGTAACCCGAGGCTGGGGGGGGGGTTCACTCAGTGACACGTCTTCCCTTAATGACTGTGTCCCACTCAGTGGGGACATCCCTGCTGGCCTGGAGCTGCTGAACCAAACCGAGGCTCAAATAAAAGCCCTGCTCTATTCTGCACATAAACACCACTTTAAAACTATTGTCCTAAAATCACCAGTAGTACCTGAACGACTGATTTTAATCAAAGAACAGCTAAACTTTAACCAGTTTAACTGCCAGTGATGTGGAAGTTTAGCGTCATCCTGTTGCTCCAACTTTCCGACATGTATTTCCGACTTTCCGGAGCGTTTTAGCTCAAATTTACAACTTCCCCGTACAAACGTAAGGCACCGTTTCATGCTGTGCGTTAGATTACAGGTGATATTTGATGACCTCTTTATTCTGATTTTACTTTATTACTTTTATTATCTCAATCGTTCAGCAAAACTTCTTATGGTAGAAGCAGAAAAACGCGGTGCTCATAGAAATTAGACAGGAGCAATAGGAGCAGTGCTGTTGGTGCAGCTTCAAACTGTGTCCCCCTCTGCTGTGATAACGATTAAACACCAGAAACTGGTCCAGAGTCAGCAGCTGCTCCTGCGTTCTGGGAACTCGCCACTATTTGTTTTTCCTGAGCGACAGGAAAACGCTGTGAGATTCAGCAAAAACAGCTTCAAACAGCAAGCCTGAATAAAACATATCTTTGGGTCTTGATAAAGTAGCCTTTGTTGTCATAATAATCTACAGTTATAATAAATATCAAAAGGATCATTTCCCAGATAAAGTAACTTTAAATGAGTGTTTTAGAACACTGGAAAACAAAGAGAAAGATGATGTAACCGACACGTCAGCAGGGATGAGATAAAGGACGGCTGTGGTCGGCGCGGCTCGCTGGGACAAACATGAGAAAGAAAGAATAAAGTTCAAATAGCTACAATATTATCTAAAAAGAAGGAATCGTTCCTAAAGCTGCTAAAAAATCACAGTTATGATCCTAATATTTGCTGCGTCAATTTGGATTAAAAAATGTTTTGGCAAACAGACTGAATGAATTTTACCCGGTTTGTCTTTACTGTCAGCAGCAACAGGTGGGGGAGGGGTGCAGAGCTTTTCTATGCTTCAACGGGTGACGCACCTTTTGTTCTTTACATATTAACATGGCTTCAAACCTTTAAGCGAGCCGCAGATGACCTTCAGCCTGCTTGAATCCATTGGGGGGGGGGGGGGTTCATTTTTATAGGTTAGAACCTGACCTGGAAATTATACAACGGGTTAAACAGGTTAAGCTAAGAGCTAATCTGCAATCGGTGATTGTTCCCCCCCCGCCAGCAGCGCGTCTCTGGAGACAATGATCTATAATCTGATCGCTCTGTCTGTTCCAGCTTCAAATGGACCTCGACAGCATCCCTGTTGTAAAGTGCACCTTTAAACTCTGCAGCGGCATCCTCTCCTATTTCACGAGGAAGACTAATGACATTTATTTGACCTTTTCAGATGCTGCCGTTAAAGCAGCCATGAGATTAAAACAGATCAAAGTGCTCTCCTCAATGTAGAGGTTTTTAAAAATCATTTATTTGTGTTCTTACAAAGGCTGAATGCAGATAAATTGGCTAAACGCTCTGAAGCATCTGCACTATGAAGGCACTAAGCTAGAAAAAAAAGGAAATGATTCAATAATTCATGAGAGAGCAGCTCCACGCCGCCTCAGAGTTCTCCTGGCAGGAGCCGGCTATCTGCAGATGAAGCAGGAGCAGCCTGCTGAATGCCCACATTTTCCTTCCCTCCTTCACATCAGCAGAAAAGCTGCATTGAGCTAAACGGCAGAGCAGGTTGGTGTAAATACCTGAGTACTGACTGGGTTCCACGCTACAGGCCCACAGGGTCCAGAACCAGACCGTAGGCGTCCTGTGAGACGGTTTGAAAAGAAACTGGTATAAAAATAAATTCTACTTTATCTACAAAGGAAGTGATTCTCTTTTCATCAGAACTCAGAGATTAAGTAACAACAGATGCGTGCTGATCTATTTAAAGCAGATCTAACATGGAGGAAACCCATTCTTTGCTAGTCATCAATACAGGTTCAGAACCTTCAGCGCTGAATGAAACAACAGCGAACCAACCTGATCAGTCCAGAACCCTGAGTGGATCACATACCAGTTTCAAACTGGGCAAAGACACACAGCACATCATAAACACTGATTCTGGCATCATGACTGATCAACGGTTCTAAAGTGAAAACCTTCCAATTCAACCAGTTTTATGCTTGATATCCATTCATTAATCCGGTACTCTGGGGGGGGGGGGGGATATATAGATAAAAACTGTAGGTGG
>JAUZNJ010058317.1:11497-28480 GCA_034780135.1 Jordanella pulchra
ACAAAAAACACTGAAGTTTGTGGTTTTCAAATGTCAAAATGTTTTTAAAAACTCGAAAAGTACATATGTAAGCTAAAACCCAGGATATAAGCCGCTGATACCCATTGAACTATCCCCAAACGAACCTGCAGGGGGAGCTCTACATATCTCCTAGAGTAGGGACGAAGGAAAATGCTAGCTCCCGTTAGCTTGTTCACTCATGGCAGTAAGAGCTTCTAATGAAAGCTTGAGCTCCATCAGCTCTTTATTTCAGCCCTGCAGGAGTTCCTCACAGTCTCTACACTGGTTCCACAGCTTTAATGCAGCAAATGAACGTCAAAATGTGTGAATTCAGGACATTTGTTCACCGCCATGCCCGCTGCTAGCATGTGCTTTTGCTAACGGAGAATTAGCCCCTTTTTCTCTGATTTCCTACTTTGTTTTCCACTCCCTGGCAGTTAAAGAAAAATCCCCACAAAAACCACACCTTCGCATGAGTTGCATGGTTCAAAGCGTGGGGATAAAGATAACGCCTTTTAGTGTGGAAAATACGGTATTTTAATTATATATTGCACATGTAATACATGGACTGTCCCTGCGTTATATAGTTAAAGTCATCACAATAACTTTTAAATCAAAACTATTAATTTTTAATAAATAATGAATCCACAGAACATCTAGAAAGGTACAACATAAAACCACCAATTCTCCTAAAAAAAGCAATAAAAAATGACTTTATACATTTTGAAGGGTCCAAAATATATATTTACTTATGTCAAGCAGGCGAGTAATGCTAATGTAACGTTGAAAGAATGTTGTACCTGAACGTTGATTTATCATTGGATTATGATGTGAAAATAAAGTTGGATTTACGTTGAATCCTTTCCCAAAATAACGTTGAGCAGAAGTTGGATGTTGGGTACAAGCAAACACAACTTGAAACCAGCTAAACGACAACATTAGATTGATGTTACTTTACATTCACCTGAGATTAGATTTTGATGTATCAACGTTGAAAACTATCCAAATGTGACAAGGTTCGATCCCCAGACTCCCGGGTGAAAGTCACGCACGCTAACCAGTCAGCCAAAGGGATATCCCCTTGGCCAGAAACCGCATGAACCGTCGGAGGCATAGAGACAGGAGCCCACACTGTAACACGACCAAGAACCAACAGTAATACAACATAGTGTGTCTGCTGGGCGGTTACCATGCCAACATTCACACAAACAGGAATTTCACCAGTAGAAACGGTTGACTTTGTGTAAAATGGAGCGCAGGCGTTGCCAGGTTCTAGTAGCTCAGGGATAGAGCTGAGAAATGGCTTCTTCTTGGCGTTACATTACTCAGATTAAAGCCAAAACAAAACGGAGCAAAACCAGGGAGAACATTGCTCAAGATTTTCAGCAATGTTTGATAATAACTCTGGTTAGCATTAGCTTTAGCAATAGCAGATCTGACAACTGGCAAATTGGAATGAGAGAGGTTAAGCGCATGTGCACCACCTACTGGCGAGGAGGACCTCAACGTATAGCTATCTGCTGTAATTGAGTGGAACTTCAAAGCCAGATGTTCAGTAAGATCCAGTTTAACTGGTTCCACAGTCGATAGTCTGGCTGAACAAATACAGTCGGTTTTACATCGTATTGGTTGAATTTTCTCCAACAGGTTTTTAAAGAGTATAAACTGCTGCTGCTCTTTCCAACCCAAAAACTCTGGCCTCACTAACCGTTCAAGCATTTTATATGCATCACATGCACACTTAGTTTTTCATATCGTTACAAAGAGCCCGGCTGGCGTGTGATCCCAGCACAGACAGTATTTCCCATACAGCGTCTCCAGCTGTTCAATGCCTGCAGACAGACATTTCCACAGCTCTTAAAGCAACAAGCGTGACTCTGCTTCATGTATAATTGATCATTACATTACCAGTTGGCTGACATGCACATGGCTTACATTTACCACGTAAACGAGATGTACCTTGTGACTTCCTGGAAACCTTTTGCTCTTGAATGCTTGAATGATGTGAAAAAATCAATTCTATCTTCAAGTGATTTATCCTAAAGACTCCTGGGTCAATGATGGGAAGCTAAGAGCTTCACTAGAAAAAATCTCACTGTTGCTGGGCGCCATAATTTATCTTCTACTAATGCACCAGGAGATTGGCTTCTCATAGGAATCAGTCCGTTTTCAGCTGGTTGAACCGAACAGATCTGGTCTTTTCCTGGTCAGTGAAAGCAGACATTCACTGACAACAACACTTCTAAGTGAGCAAACACGGAGAGTTAGCAAATTAAAGATCAATGGCGTCTTAAGGCAGAACAAAGCAAGAGGTGGAAGAGGTTACTTAAAGGAAACATGTTCAGCCAAGAATACAACGGCTAACAGAAGGCTGAAGGATTCACAGCAAAGGTTCACTGATTCATCGCTTCAAAGGTTCAGACTCTGCCTGCCATGCTCCAAAAGACACTGCATTTAAAAATGTTGGTAGGCCTCTGAGGTAAATAGGATAGATACAGGTTTAACTCCTCCAGGCCAGTAGGTGGTGCACTGCCGCTCACCTATTCATTGAAAACACAGCATTGAGCTTATCCCTCCAGAAGGAGAGCAGCAGCAGCAGCTTTTGAGACGCTTTGCTTCTTTAAATCGGCACAAACACTAAAAAGATCGATCAATGTTTTCCTTGTTTTCCTTCTTTTAGTTTTTGTTTTTGTTTTGGCTTCAGTCTAAGAAATGTGATGCAGAGAAGAAGAATCCATTTCTCAGCCCCATCACGGAGCCACTGGGATCTATCAGCATCTCACATGATTTCAAGCTGCTACTTCCATTGATTTCACAACCAGAAGTAAATATTTATATATTTTGGACGCATCAAACTCTATAAATCGGTCATTTATATGTTTAATTATCTTCAGTGAAATGAATCCTTTCCATCTGAACCACTCTAGACGTTCTGTGGAAGTATTGGATATTTTTTAGGAATCGCTGGGATAGTCGTAGCTTTGACCTTTAATGATCTCTGTCGTTGTTATAAGATGCTAACTACTGAATCAATATTTTATTTCTTTTTACAGCCACTGCTCCCTCACACTCACACATCTCCTCTCCTCCTAAATGGGACGGCTGACAGCGGGAGGCTGGAGTTGTTGTGTTTTATCGGTGCGCCGACGTCAACCTTCACAGAAACTCTGTTCAGACCTCTGGTTGTGCAGCTCTATTAATGTTTGTTCATTTATATTATAGAAACAACTGATTTTTTTCAGGTTAGAAAAGTTTTAGCAGGAGGAAAAAGGAAAAAGCTCAGCCACAGACGGGCAGAAGCAGCCTGGCTGTGATGTACTGATAACTCCCGGTTATGGGAGCCTCGGGCCTGACACCATCTTCTGTGTCCTTTCAATGTGGAGCACATGTCTGGATGAAAGAGGTCAAAGGGCGTCCAGATAAAACGAAGACAGACGTTTTGTGAAACGGATGCTTTCTCTGACGGGTCTGTGAGCAGCAATGTGCTGGAAGCAGGTCATCATAAGACAGGCAGGATTTTTTTTAAACATTCAAATCGTTTTTCAGAACCAGCAGGTTTTCAAGCTGCAGGGATCATCACTTTTCTGAATCAGAGCGTGAACCCAGCTGCTTAAAGTCAGCTTTAGCCTCTTCAGGTTTGATCATTTCGACCGAGCTTTCAGAGCAAACTTTGTACGTGGAAATGCGTGGGTTGTGTTGCCTCGTGCTGAGGTGACAAACTGGAACCAAACGCTGAAAACAGAACTTCTGCTGCCGTATCAGTGACGCTCAAAATGGAGGCCTCGTTTTTACATCCGTCAGACGCAGAGTCCAGCAATCATTCCAGCCTGATGGAGCTACTGGTGTTGTACTAATGCAGTCATATATTTAAGATGGCCTTTAACCTGTTTCAAGAAGCAGTTTTTTCTATGACTAACATGATGTGATGGCAGCGTGGCGTTATGCTGCTCTGTTAACAAGTTACGTGTGCTGAGAAACCAGTTTCCCCTGGAAGGCAGCAGCTGGGTGAACGCCGAGGCAGACGCCGAAACACTCGCTTCCCAGAACTCATTTCAAACTTCCTTAACAACCAGAGAAATCAATGTCTGAGGGAGTTTATCAACGTCTCCATTGTTGTTAAAATAGTTTGAAAATGAATCCATCCCCACAGAAAGGACATTTCCATCCACAGAAAATGACCCCCACAGCTTCATTCTGCCACCACCTTGTTTTTGAGAGTATGACTGAAAAGCTGAAGCTGCTTCATTAAACCCAGAAACATTTTCTGAAGGAAGGGTTTGAAGAATCTCGATTCATGCAGAAAACACAGCAGAACATCAGCCTGTAGTTTCCATCAACGCAAGTTTCTCACTCGTCTTTTCAACCATTTTGGAGAAAGGTTCAGCCGTCCTGACCATGATTAGACCTCAGCCGAATGTAACCACCCCTCTCTGTACTTCCTGTCAGATTAATGTCGGTCAAGATCCCTGGTGACACTAAAAGCTAAAATAATACAGGTCTTAAATTTCACAGTAATGAATAAAAGATGTACAGAAGTATATGAATGTGTGTGGAAGAAAACGAGCTGTGAAATAATCGATCAAAGCTGAATTCAAAACAGACATTGTAATAGAAAATGTCTCTTTAACCTCCTGCTGCTTTCCTCTCCGTCTACATTTCCAAATCATCTGAATTCGAACTATGAACCTTAATGAACTGAACTAATTCCTGTTGGTTTCTGAGAGCCGGATCCAGCAGGGCGACTGCAATCATAAACCCGACTCCTAAAACCATCGTCACTTAACCTTTGACACAACCTCCAACTTCAGCTTATGCTTTAGATTGAAATCATTCACCCAGGAGGGGCCGGTGGGAGCCGCAGAGGGGCCAACGGGAGAGCTTCTAAAACACTTCAGCTTTCCTTCTGAGTGGAGACAAATGGAAAAGTGCTCAGTTAGATTTATAGGAAGGAACACAAACCCAGGATCTTTACAAGGAAACAGATCAGTTTGTTTCATAATTTATTGGAGAGCAGCTTTCTGTTGTTTAGCTTTAAATGAAGTAATGTGATGATGACTGGGGGCAGTGTGGCCCTCCGCTGTGGCCCTCCGCTGTGGCCCTCCAGGCAAAAGGGTAGTAAATCCTTTCCAAGGGGTTTAGGTATAAAAGCTCCCAGACTTTGATGAAGATGATGGTACAGCTGCTATCCTGAACCTTTAAAAAGGGTCAGTTTTATTCTAATTATTGTTTTCTGGATCGGGCTCCAGGGGCCCCGTCCTCCTACAGGACCGAGCATGACTCCATCATGTCTCCTGACCAAACCATGACAGCTGCTCATGGCAGGAACTAGCAGCTGTCCTCGGGTCCAACAGTCAGATGGTTCAAAAGAACCACCCAGAATCGAACCTTTTTACCAGCCGAGAAAAGAACCAGGGGTCCAAAATAAACCTGAGAAAAATGATTCATATCTTAACCTCAGATTGTCTCCTAATGACTAACTGTTCAGCCCTTTCATCTCATCTAAACATTTTTATCAGTTCTTCTCCTCAGCATCAGTTCTGGTTCAGGAGAACCAGCGAACCAAGTAACGGGAACCGGACCGGAGACACGGCGCTCCCCCCTGACCCACGTCCACACCGGCAGGGCTCGTTCAGGCCCGGTTACTTACGCTCTGTGTCTGGAGAAGCCCATGGATAACAGCACGTCCAGGTTGGAGCTGGATTTCACCGAAGCCCGTCGGCTCTGCCGAAGCCTCCGGGGGAGAATCTTGCTGTACAGGTCCTCCTTGGCCGCCATGGTCCGGTCCGGTCCGACACCGTTAGAGCGGGCGGGTCAGAGCCCCAGTTAGTCCATGAGGGTCCGCAGGAGCCGAGCAGCAGCGGGGAGCAGTGAGGGAGCGGAGAGCAGCGCGGAGCGGCCGCTTCTCCGCCCACAGGAGGAGAGGAAACGACAGACGAGCCTCTAGAAGGAGCGGACCCACAGAGCCCAAGAAAAACTCTACAAGCTGCTCAAATCAGCTTTAATCACTTATAAAATTATATTTAAAAAATACATGGGGACAAGTCACACCTCTAGAAAATCATTTTTGACTATAATTTCATCCGGTCCACCTTAAATAATGTCTGAGGTCTTTTATTGAGTCATTTCATGCAGATGATCTGGATCTTCTGGCTCCTTTCTGACCAATCAGAGCGTTGCGCGCTCATTTCCTATCGGGGACCCGGGTTTGGCCCCAGGGGGCCTCACTGAGTGGGTGGCTCTGGGTGCTGAGGGCCTCAGACGGGTCGTAGGGGGCGATGACACAGAAGACGCAGCCTGCCTCCTGGAAAGCCTGCCTCATCTCCACCTGGCGGACAAACAGCGCAGAGCATCAGAACCGACAGGAGAACCGAGCTGCTCAGGTTCGGTGGAACCCGTCATAGAACACCGGGTTGGTTTTTCAGGTAGAGAACAGACAATAACTGTTCATCTTCCAGATCAGGTTGTCAGGCTGAGGTTCCTCTTGGCTTTGATGCAGCCATTTGAATGTTATCAGATATAAAAACACACCTGAGCTTTTCTTTGGCTTTATCAGATAAAATCAGAGCAAAACTCTCCCTGTTTTTGGTCAGTTAGCGAAGCAGCAACTGTTTCCAGTTGAATAAAAACAGGATGTTGAAGAAAAGGTGGATTTCTTCCTAAAATTGTACTTCTGGGTATTTGTTAGAGTTGCATTCTGGGTCAAATGTTCTGGGTTTGTTTCCCACAATTCTCAGGTGACAGTTTGCTGGAATTTAGACTCACTGAATCATTTGGTGGCTTTTAGGTAAAAGTTCTGCAGTAAAGCTCACAGTTTTCATTCTATGGATGCTGTTTGCTAATGTCTGAGCTTCTAGCAGCAGCTAGCTGTGCTACACAGCTAACAGATGCGTTTCCGTCCTTCAGTCACCTTCTTTATTTTCAGGGTTTTTGTTTCTTGGATCAGCCTACAGTCAGATAGTATTCACGCCCCTGAAGCTTTGTCACTTTTACCACCTTCTTAGATGCAATCCTCACCACGCCGTTACTTTGTGGTAACATTGAACCAAACAGGCTCCTCCTTCCTCCTGACAGCTTTGGTCTGTCAGATAAAATCACCAGAAAATACATGAAATGTTTTGGTTTTAACGTGGATCCAGAGGGCAGGAAGGATCTGAGCTGCTGTGAAGCTGGGGTCAGAGGGACGGACCTGGAGAACCTCCTTACCAGCTTCGCCTGGTCCAGACACAGCCCCACCACGGCCCCCCCGCTTCCAGGTAACTTCACGGCTGAGCCGAACTGTGGGAACCAGCAGAGAGGCTGTGAATAAAAAGCTGCTGGGAGCTCTGGTCTGCACTGGGATGGCGGTGGACCTGAGAACACCTACCTGCCTGGCCAGCTGAACCATCCTGAGGTTCCCAGGACCCAGACAGTCATCGGTGTAGATCGACCTGGAAACATGTCAGATAAAACATCATCTCTTGGAAAGGTCGCAGAAAGTTATTTCAATCTAGCATAAAAAGCTGTAATGACATCATTTAGTTGGTCGTCTGCCACATCAGGCGCCTTAGGTGAGACTTTATTGAAAGTCTGTTCATATCCGACCCTGATGGAGGCAGATAAATAAAAGCCCATCCTAATAAAAAAACACATAGAGCAACAGAAGCTTTAGAAAATAAAAAATCTGATTTCATTCAGTCTGATTTCCTCTTTTTATTTCAGTGAACAGAATAAAATCTTGTGTTTTCGTGTTTCTGTAAAGATGCATGAATCCTCTGTAAATGCATCTCTTTTCCATTCTTATATGCAGAAAATCATCAACAACTCGTCTGCTTTTATTTTCCAGTTCTAAAATCCCGGTGACCTTAGACTGATGCTGATGTGACACAATATGAAGAACGACTTTCACATTTCATCAATTCGGCGCTTGATTGATGGCGAGGATCAGAGTCTGTTGCAGCCCAACATACTTGGAGCTGTTCTGCAGGCAGGAATCCCTCCTCTGTACCTGGACAGGAAGCTCTGGGCTTAAATTTAGGAGCAAGTATGAGAAATGTTGTGAGATTTCCTGCCGTACCTGCGGAGCTCGAAGTTCTGGTCCATCAGCTGTGCCAGACGAGTCCAGTTCCTCTCTTCAATCGCTTCTCTGAGGGGATAAAAAAGGCCTGTGGTTCAATTGAAGGAGGACATTTTGTTTCATTGCTGATACGGAGGGAGGTCATCTTATTAAGAAGATAGAGAAAAGTCACTGGACACAAGTCGGCATCTCACTTCCAACGTTTTCCATTTCCATAACTAATCAACCCAGACTGAATCAGATGGAGCCGGTTTATCCCTGAGGTCCAGGTACGGCAGGGCGTCCTCAGGCCACGGAGGCTTTAGGACTGAAGGGAGAAGTTCTGAGAGGGATTCAAATCTTCCTCTTATTTTAAGGGTCTGATAAAACTCCCAAAACGCTTCATTCTGCAGATGGTTTCTGCTTAATACTCAATGCCTGTCCAAGATGTTAGAAAATATTCGCCCAGTCAACCTGCAAACTGGGACGTCATGTCTGCCAGCATCAGGACACGTCTGTGATGTCAGCATCGGTGTCAGTTTGGACCCGGAAAAATAAAGACGACCTTAAACTGAATGAACGTGAACCTGGAGGAAGACGAACAGTTTACTGGCGCCACCGAAGATCTTCTGAATGTGGCGGCCTGAGCGCGGCCATGAGTGGGCTGTGTGTGGACGGGGGGGCGGTCTATCAGATCTAAAGCTCAACTTTTTTCCACAGAAAAAAGGGGGGGGGGGGGCAAGGAGCAAAGAAGCATTTCTATTGGTCGATAGCAGCAACATTTTCATTGGTGAAGAGATCGTTTGGGCTGATAGTGAAGAGAAATTAAGAAGATAAATGTATTGAGCGGATCGGGGGGGCCCTACGGATGCCTGGCCTGTAGCAGTTTGTCCTGCAGTGGATCTGAAGGCGCCTCTGACTGAAGTCGCTCCTCTGCTGTTTATCTGCTGTTTGTGTTTCATAAAACTCCGTCCTGTTTGAGAGCAGAAATAAACTCATAAACCTTTTACTCCTTTTTATCTCGAGATTCAAGTAAATAGTAAAACTGAATTTAAACAGGAACTGTTGTTTTTCTATATAACTTTAAAAAATCTCTTATTTCTGTTTTTTTCACTGTTGGTTTATATAAAAATATACATATTTTCCATCCAAGTAAACATCACAGCTTCTATGTGACACATTTCTGGAGCCCTGAGTAGAGAACCTGAATATTTTCCAGGTTATTTACTTCAAATATACGGATTTATGAAATACTAAACACACCCACCTTGCCTGGTCAGTAAGGTCAGCAAAGGAGCTCATGGCCTCGACAACCACTGGTTCCCCTTTAAACAGACGACATGAAGCTAGTTCAACAAACGGCGTCTGTTCCACTGATCATTAGGGATACACCCAAACAGCAGCCGATCATCGGCGCCTACATCCATCAGTAATGTTTGATTTGATATTAAAGTTTCTTCTTTGTTTAAACACAGACTTGTGCAAATTGATCATTTTGTCTTTTTTTTTTTTTTTTAAATCAGGAAAGAAAACGAAACATCAGCTCCAAGAATCAGGCCAGAAATATCGTCAGCAGATATCAGGGATCGGTTAGACTGATGTCAGAATAATCGGCCTTAAATAACCTGCATCAGTCGATCGGTTTAAATCCCTAAAACATCCGTTTTAAGCAGGTTTTTCCCCACAGATGTCAGATGTTTACTTATTTAAAATAACTTCAGTGAAACGCTCCACACCGCTGAGCCAGCGCTGTCGGATGTTGCTGTGGATGCGTCCCGAGTCGCTGGGGTCGCTCAGGTAGGCCAGCCAGAACTGTGGGAGGTCCGTCATGTCCATGGGAGCGTAGTTCCCTGAGAGCATAGAGGAGAACATGAGGACCCCAAGGATCCAGGCGAGCCGTCTGACTCTGGGATCAGTACCGTAGCCCTGCTCATCCATCAGCTGCTTGCTGAAATCCATGTAGACCAGACCTTCATACACCTGCAGGGACAAAGAGACCGTTAGCGTCTCTCAGAGCCAAACAGGTTCTGAACCGACAGGTACCAGTTAAACACCGAGGACGGCCTGGGACGGCACTACGCCGTAGAGTTGGAGTTTTATTATCTAAGACAGTAAAGATGGGATGAGTCTGCTTCAGATGAACGACTTCAGCTGCTCTCGGATCTTTAGTTTGAATCAATGAACAGGAAGGAGCCTGAAACTGGACTTCCTGTTTGTTCAGGTCGGAGGTTATGGAGGGAATTATTGTTGCAAAGAAACGCTTTTAAAACGGGAATTTGAAAAGATATAATCCAGAAAGGAAACTTTGAAAACCTGATTAGCTTTCAGGTTCCCTTAGATTGGAGTTTTTCTTCTTTCTTTATGGTTTATTTTTTCAAAGTGTTTTTATTTCGTCTTTTTAAATTTCTCTTTAACAATGAAACTGCTTTGGAAACTTTCTTCACCTGAGTTGGAGCCAAAAACTGAGGATTTATTTTCAGTATGAAGTGAATTTTGTTCCGATATTATTTCAAGCAAATGTTTGGTGATTGGAAATAAAACATATAATCCAAAAAGGAAACTTTGCAGTTGTTTCAGATTTAATTGAAACTTTTCAAATATTTTTAGTATTAAAATGTTCCTATTGTTTTACAGTTGTATTAATTTAGCCTTTTTTGATCACATTCACTTGCTGGCAGCATGTTTCCATACTTTGACTGTTGCTCATCAGGCTGCAGCTCTACCTGTTCAGTCACTGACCTGCACCACTCGGTCCTGCAGGCCGGCCGTGATGAACAGCTCGTCCGTCTCCACGCTGAGGATGAAGTTGGCTCGGATCGGTTCTGGCAGATCCTTCACAGCATCAGACAGAGATCAGCAGAGTTAAAGGCGAAGCTCTGAGGACCAAGCAGCAGGAGTCCTGGACTCTCTTACAGCAGCAGTGATGTTGTAGAACCTCATGAGACACTTTAGAGTCGCTGAGACGATGGCGCTGGAGGGGGGGGGCAGAGAAAATGTTGTTTCTGCTGAAATTGATTCAATGGGACAAACAGAAGAGAAGATTTACCTGCTTCCAGCCAAACCCTGGAGGGAGAGAGAACGAGTTGAGTCGATTCTGACAGAAAACAAGCATGAAGTGAAGCACAGATGCTGTGATGCTCACCACTTGACGAGGGATGTTGGTGTCGTACTTCAGGGTGAAGTTCTGCTTGGTTAAAGCGATGCTGCAACACACAGACACCAGAACCAGAACCAGGACTGAGCGGCGCTTCTACAGTATATTTACCAGGAAAAGCTTAAAACAGAACAAAACTTTTAAAATATACCAAGAGCTGCAGAACCAAAGAGCCACTTGTTTGCTCTGCACTGAATGACGTGAAATTTACACGTCATTCAGTTTATTGAAACTTTTATTTTCTTCCAACTGAAAATTTGTATTTTATTTACCTAAAATCAAAAAAATCCCTTTTCATGAAGAAAAACAGGCAACTTAAATAATTAGTTGCTAAATGAATACATCCTGTGATGGACTGTTAGGTCAATGTTCCTTCATCATTCAGGGATATTAAACGTTTTCAATGAAAATTAGAAGTTTTAATCAAATCAGCATTACAACTTAAAAAAATTCAGCTGTAAAAAATAAAAGTTTATATGTTTTTAAACGGTTCAAATAACGTTTAACAGGTGAAAACTGATTTTATCTGAAAACAACTGAAGCTATGAACTTAAAGTTTAAATCATAACTAAATCAGACGTTAAAAACATGAAACGTGTAACATGGAGCCATCAGATGCCGTCTGTTCCAGTGAATCATTGCTAGAAATTCATTTTAGCATCATGTCTTCAGTCTAGAACCACCCATGTCCAGCGAGACCAAAGGTGGAGCAGAAGGAGCGTCGGTTGGAATCAGAACAGCTGCTGGTTGAACAATGAGCTGCGATCCAGAACCTTCTGTCTGTCTAAAGAAGCACTAAATAAACTGAAAGAGAAGAAAGGATGAGGAATAAAAGAACACGGGAACCAAAGATGGCGGTGGCGCCGACGTCCCTGCAGGTGAAACCCAGATGGAAACAATCTCACCCTCGTTTGGAGCAGAACTGGTAGAACTTCTTGCAGGTGGCCTGCAGCAGCCGCAGCCCTCCCAGATACCTGCGCATTCATCACACCTGTTGGCACGGCTCCCATCAACGCCGACCTGCGGCTCGCGGGCTCAGCACTCACCCCTCCCTCCTGCTGATGGAGAACAGGTCCTGCAGACTGCCGAACTCCGTGGGGTCGTTCAGGGGGTGAGCGACCAACACCTGCAACCACATGCACTCAGCTTCTGCTCGGCTGTCCAGCATCAAGCTGCTCGCAGACAGAAGGCGTCACCGCTACCAGAGTCTGGCTCTCCACCAGCGTCACCTCCGCCCAGAAGTTGGAGATCGTCATGGCGATGGTCTTCCCATTGAAGCCGTCCGAGGGGTTTCCCATCAGTCCGACCCTGTGGGAGCAGATCAGAGGCTGTGTGTTCAACAGCTGCCAGGCTGGGCGCTGAGGCCGCAGCTCCGCCGCCGTCATCCTACCTGGCGTACGACCGGCAGCGGATCGGCGCGGCGCCGCCATCCTGCTTCTTGGCGGAATAGTGGGTGAGCCACCGGGTGTAGTCCGACAGGCCCTGACGGGGCGGCAAAGACACAATCAGCTTCTGCAGACGTGTAAAGCTGCAGCATCACCTGGAGATCCTCCATCCTCCTGACCTGAGATCAGCTAAATCACCTCCAGTCAGAGACTCAACATGTTTCAGGTTTCAATAAATGTCTACGCAAGAAAATGTGTTTTTTAGTTTTACAGAATCGCCGTTTTAAAGAAAATAATATGTTTTAATGGAATTTTATCGGTGGCAGACGGATAAACGTAACCGCTGATCATCAAACATTTCATTACTTTCGGAAACTTTCCGTCGCCTGGCAAAAAACAAACTCATCCACCAATTTTATCTACAGCAAAAAAAGAAACCAGGCAACTTTTTAGGAATTGAGTCGAGTTTCTCTGCATTTGAGCAGGTTGGTAATAAAAATGAAATAAAATGATTTAAATTTCAACTAAAACAATATTTCCAGTGTATAACATCCAAGTATCTTAAACATCTTTATTCTAGCAGCAGATTATCGTCTCTTCCTGCTTCAATTAAGGTAAAGATCCTTTTATTTCCACTGTGTTCCTCTGAAAAGGTCTGAAGACCAGCCCGTCTAAAGTCCTAACCGCCTTAGAACCTTATCTACGTTTGTTTCACGGTTCTATTTCTTATAAAATAATGGGAACTTAGAACAAGTTATTGCAGAGCTTTGATCCCAGGCAGAGATACGAACCACTTGTCCAATGAGCTGGAAGCCAGTAGGAAGCTTCATCCCAAACACATGGAGCTGCTTCTCATTGATGAGCCACTCCTGAGGGAACAAAGGTGGAGCGGGTCAGCTTGGTAGAACCACGGCTCCACGGGACGCGTCACACACGGACGGCGAGCTCTGCACGCTTCAGTCTGAGCGGCTCCAGAACCGCTTGATAACCTTCAGCTAAACCAGGAAAGAAAAAAGCCCGGTACCGTGATGAGTGGCTCCAGAACAGCCTGGGGGAGAATCAGCCGGTTAACAGAGCAGCAGGAAGGAGAACGAGGCAGGATTCCACTTTCTGGACCTGGATGTTCCACGTCTGCTCAGAACAACCCAGAGTTAAAGATCCGAGCGACTTAGAACAGGAAAGATTCATGCTACGCTATGAGCTAGCTGCCGACCCGAAAGAACCTCCAGGTCCGTCTCACATCTGTGAACCAGCAGGATGAAAGTGGAAAGTCCACCAGACTTCGATGGCCCAACTGTTTACGAACAGGATGAATGTGTGGCGTTCAGGAAATGATCAGAAATCTTTCTGGTTTCTGCTAAAAGACATTTTATAGACCAATTAAATCTGACATCTGACCCCAGAAACTGACTTTCCAAATTCATAACCTGAGCAGACGAACGGCTGGTTCTGATGTGCGTCTGAGCTTTGGACCCGCGGCCGCCATCAGACCAGTGATGCTGCCAGGAGGAAATACCAGCAGCAGAGTGAAAACCTGGCGAAACCTTTGATCTCCGTCATTGTCAACAAAGTATTGAACTTCTGTTATTGAACAAATACTTATTATTAATTATTATTAATTCTTTAAAAATCAGACGTAATTTTCTGGATTTTTTTCCTCCTTTGTCTCTGATAGTTGCGGTTTATCTATGATGAACATTACCAGCCTCTCATGATTTTCAGTGGCTGACTGAACACTTGTTTGCCTCACTGTATGAACTGTTCTACAGTTAGAAGCGTCTGATAATAAAAGTTTGATTGAAAATATTCAGAAGGGACCTGAAGACATTTCTAAGGTGGCAAACATTTTTCACGGGTTTTGGGAGGATATCAGATCATTTCCAGGGTGGTCATCATGTGATGTTTAGCTGAGAGCGGGGGGGTCCTACAGCGACGGATTAAAGTGTGACTGAAGGAAGCTGAGAACATCTTAAACTTCTGCCTGCAGCCGGATTAAAGCAGCACAAAGAGCTCAGAGCTGCTGCCTCATCCAGCAGAAACGGACAAATGTCCCACAGCTGAGAAGAAACAGGACCTTAAACAGGAAGTAATAATAGAACGGTCGAACAGGAACCTCCTCTACGAACCCAGAAGAGTCCGAAGGTCCGCTGGGCGGCCCGAGGCTGCAGCCTCAGGTACTCGGACATGTGGCTCAGCGTGTCTCTCCGGATGCAGTAGAAAACCACGCTGGCCAGCCGGGACGCCGTCCGCCCCTCCTCCGGTTTCTCCAGGAAGCGAGTGATCCTGGTTCAGAGAGGAATGGGTTAACAGCAGAACCGGGCTGTGGGGGAGCTGGGTTCTGTAGAACCGTCCTGACCTGTGGGTGTCGGGACAGACCTCCACAATCCCCCTGGAGCTGCTCCTCTCTCCCTCCTCCAGCTCGTAGTAGATGATCAGCTCTCCAGGCTGCAACACAAACAAAAGCTGGTTCTGCTCCGAATGCTCCGGAACCAGCGTTCCGGTCCAGAACCTGATGGAGGCTTTATGAGCCGCCATGCCTCTCAGTCTGCTGCCTGACTTCTTTAACTTTGCCGTTTTCTCAAACTTTGTTTCTTCATTTTTTTTCAAACTTTATTCTTATCATATTTTTTTATTTAATTTTTTTTCAGAAATATTTTTTGTAGATTTTAAAATTTTCAAGTTTTGCTATTTATACTTTATTTTTTCAAAATCTGACTTTGAAGATTTGACAAATTTCTGTTTCTTGAAATGTCAGTTTGATAAATTGCATTATCTTTAATTTGGATTCACAGATTTATTCTGTTTGCTGTAAACCAAACACTAATATGCTCACAGTGACCAAGGACGATGAAAGACCAATAGAAACACATCTCTGTGAGGATATGAGCCACACAAAGAACGGCATTCGTAAAACTCATGCTGAAAAGGAGAAATATAAATATTTAAATTCTGGAAAAAGGATTTTATACTTAAAAAAAAAAATAAAATATGAAAAATAAATGTTAAAATTTAAAAGCAAAGCTACTCTCAAAACTTTTTAACATTTTTCAAGTTTCATTTTTGGATTGCAGTTTTCCAAAGTTTATAAATGCATTTTTATTATTTCCATTTCAAGGTCTTTGCTTCAGCGATAAAGGAAATTAAATCCTCTCCATACCAGGAGAGGATATTCTGGGGCTTTTACTGGCGCTAATTGTGTGGAGTTTCTCAAATACTTTTTTCACAATCTCATAAACTTTCCTTTTTTTCTTATCAATGTAAATGAATGAGGTCAGATTATTTGAGGCCTTTAAACAGCCTCAAATAATCTCGATCCAACGTTTAAGATAAAGCAGGTGAAGGTTGCAGCTCTCCGTCTGATCACAAGGTGGCGGTGTTGTCCCCTGCTCCCAACACTGAAGGGTCCCCGTAGTAGGAAGGATCTGGAGCAGACTCAGGGTGCTCACAGAGCCTCACCTTGGACCTGAAGAAGCGGATAACCTGAGCGATGTCAAAGTTCTGGTCGGCACACAGCATGTCTCCAGCGATCTGCTCACACAGACAAGCAAAGGCTGAGGTCAGGACGCGTGACGGAACAACATCTGGCGGGCGGCCCTCACCACTACGACGTCATCCTGCAGCTTCCGACTCCGGACGACCAGCTCCAGGTCGGCCACGGCCCCCAGCTGGTCCCTCAGGGTGGTGCTGCCGTCGTTCACCACGTTCTCCACCGGGAAGTCGTTGGCTGTGGCCCAGCGCTCGTAGTGCTTATACCTAAACACAGGAGATTCAATGGACCAGAGCTCCGACCCCACAGCACCGGGGTTCTGCAACTCACTTGTCTGCATTGGTGACCAGGTAGACCTCGGTGAAGAGCTGCCGCCTGCAGAGAAGAAACCAGGAGCTGAACCAGAAGGTTCTGAGCAGCGACCCGGAAACATGATCGGCCCGATCCAACTTACACGTTGACGGTTTCCCACCAGAAGTCAAGGATCTTCTTCCCTCCGATCCCAGGAAGCAAAGCCTTGGGTACGGCGGTCAGGTGGCCGTATAAACCCGTGTCATCGTTCTGCACCAACAACCACAGATCACACACCCATTAAAACTCCTCAACTAGCAGCAGCTGCAAGGATGAGCTGAAAATCTGGATCTTAGAAAACAGAAAACATGATTTCAAACTGAAAGAGCTGCTGGATAAAAAGCACCGAGTGAATTTTGTACAATTATTGTTGCAAAAAAAGGTTTGAGAGCAACATTGCTGTTTTCTTAGCTTTTGTTAATTATAAAAAGAAATACTTTACCCCCCATTTTATTTAATTGTTTCAAATCGTAGTTTTAAGTTTGGTTTTTTTGGACCACTTGGACTTTTTAAAGTTTTAAACATCACATTTTAACATACACTGCCTGGCCAAAAGAAAACTCTCCACCAAACA
>JAUZNJ010058328.1:0-22475 GCA_034780135.1 Jordanella pulchra
TCAATTGAGAGTTCCTTTGACCGCATGTTGTCTGGTCACAGCAACAGCTTCCAAATGCAAAACCACACACCTGGAATGAACCCCAGACCTTTTAACTACTTAATTGATTACAGGTTGACGAGGGACACGCCTTCTGGGTTAATTGCAGCCCTTAGAGTCCATTGTCCAATTACTTTTGGTCCCTTGAAAAAGAGGAGGCTATGCATTACAGAACTATGATTCCTAAACCATTTCTCCAATTTGGATGAGCTTATATTGCAGCTGGGAGTGTGCACTTTCAGCCCATATTATATATATAATTGTATTTCTGAAAATGTTTTTGTAAACAGCTAAAATAACAAAACTTGTGTCACTGTCCATTTATTCCGGGCCCTAACTGTATATTTGGTTGAACTGGTGTGTATTTGAAGAAAAACAGAAAGGGGTATCAAACACTGGGAAAGAACCAGACCTCCGCTTCATCCTGGGAGATGTGGTGAGGAGTGTGTGAAGCAGGGCTTGGGGTTTCATTTGAGTCTAACAATCTTACAGCAGAGAGAAAGGTTGTGGTGGAATTTTGCCATTTAGCTCCACAGACTGTAGTTTCTTCCCTGACCTCAGAGTCAAAAGCATTTATGGTGTTGGTTGGAGATGCTGCTGATGATTTTCAGGATTCTGGTTAGACAGCATGTTAATGTGGTCTCTCTATAATCGTTTAGGCTACATTTTAAGAATAACTTACACTTCGCCTGTGATGATTTCTATACAATCAATTTTATAGATATAAAATAATTTGAATGTAAATGCAAAACACTGCAAAATCTTAGAGAAAAAAAAAACAAACAAACAAAATGAAACTTACATTTCCAGACATTTTGATTTGCTGCTCCAGATCTTTTCCACATCCTTTCTGAAAAGTTTCTCTTTTCACTGAATTTCATTCACACAGCCATGCTTACTGTGCCTCCCTCTGAAACAGCTGCCTGAGAGCATTAGCCTCCAAGGATGGAGAAAGAGTATTCACCACTTCCAATGAAGAAACACAAAGACTAAGGCAGATCAAGACAGCTATCTGCTTCACAGCTTGCAGAGCACCCCACTGCCACCAACACTGGTCTGAAGGCTTCAGTAATGAGCACCATTCAGTCCCCAGCGTCAAGGGAAGGGAGCACAGAGGCTGGAAAGGTTAGGATATTACAGAGATAAAA
This sequence comes from Jordanella pulchra, assembly GCA_034780135.1. Taxonomy (NCBI): domain Eukaryota; kingdom Metazoa; phylum Chordata; class Actinopteri; order Cyprinodontiformes; family Cyprinodontidae; genus Jordanella; species Jordanella pulchra. The sequence goes on from JAUZNJ010058328.1 coordinate 1,188, forward strand.
AGGTACCGAGTGGAAAAAGTGGACATAATAAGTATAAGAGGCTATAAAAGAGGTTCAGTTTGGTGCACAGACCATTTCACTTTGGAAACTTGGTTTATTTCTCTGTTCAGTTGTACACATTTCAGAAAGCCTTTTCGGAGCCCTGATCACAGAGTCAAGACCTCTGGGAAGTCCCACTGCCCAGGATGGAAACACTTAGGCCAGCTGTGACCACAATCCCATGGAGGCAAAAGCTTCACCAGTTAAAATCTGATGGAAAGGCAACAGGGTGGAGAAACTGTATGGTCCTGTCATGCTCCTGCACTCAAATACACACAGAAGAAGGCATGCTTGGCTACACATACACACAAAATATCTAAGGCAGCAATAACCTAAAGCTAGGTCAAGCAACAGATGAGAGCTCTGCAACAAACTCTTGGGTCTTTAAATGCCTTAGCTGCCTAAGAGCTGAAGTCAGGTCAACCAGTGAGAGGACTAGCTATCAAAGAAAGGTGTAGAGAGCAGAAGCTCAAGTAAATGTGTTTTTGTGGAAAGAGGTTACAGAGATTAAGTGAGGATCTGAAGAGACAACTTTAAAGTTAAAGCTTCACTGTAAATGGGTCTCCTAAAGGGACATCAAAACTATGCACAATACACTTTATTTTAGACTTTAACAAAGAAATAAATATGATAATCTTAACTAACCTAAAGTAAACCAAATAAATATCCTAAATTAAAAATCAGTAAGAAAAGAAAGTGTTTTTTTACATATTTCACATTAAAATCTGGTTTCAGCAGCGTATTGCAAAAATCAGATAAATTATTAATTATTAGGGACCTGAGAGAATCAGAGGCAATAGAAAGAATAAAATTTAACATATTAAGAATCGGGGTGAGATTTCTCCACATAAATAATTACATTTGTGGGATATTAGAGTTAGACCACAGAGGACTTAATTAACTTCACAAATCTTGCAGTTCCTATCTTTAGTAAGGGTTAGGTTACTGCTATAATATGATCTAAACAAAGTGCCTTCATTGCCTAAGGACTGAGAAAATGGCATCGACAGCAGCAATGCTGCTCTGACAACTGGGCAACTTGACATTCTAATTAAAAGGTTGGATTTGGCAAAGATTTGTGAAATTTCTCTAAAACTTAAGCTCGTGATTTGGGAATTCACAAATGGAGCTAAAGGAAATATTCTGCTCTAAAACAGAACTCTGCCACGCATCATCACAAAATAGACGCTACCTCTTCGGCAGGAGTACAAAGCTCGTGCATGGGAGGCTGAGCAGAATCAGAGCCGGGTTGAACCATGCTTGAAAAAAAAGCTAATAAAAATCATACACACATCCGAGATCTAGATATGGAAAACACATTTTCTTCAAGCTTCAAGCATTTATTTACTCTTTTAGCTCAAAATTATGATTTAAAGCCAAATTGCTAAACAGAACTAGCCTATATTTGAATACTCTTCCCTACACATGCAGAGAATAAGCGTGTAAAATATGTTCCTAAAACTCAATAATATCTAGAATGGACTCTAAACAAAATCTAAATAAAATGTGAAAATCAAAAGAGAAACTGAAAACTGACATAAAAAACTAATATCCATACCTCCCAAATGTGGCTTACAATAAAACTAAAGCTGACTAAAGCCCTTTGAGCTTTTTCATATTTGTGGATAAAAGTAAAAAAAGGTCAAGTAATAAATAAGTCTAGAAGGGGTTTAATAGTGGATTCTAGTAAGGCTTTGTGGAGTAAGGCAGGGAAGCAAAGTCAACAGCTAAGATTTCTTTTATGAATTTCTATGTATACAACAGAACACCAGCACATACTGTGCCTTGCAGAAGTATTTATACAGCTTTACCTTTTTAAGTTTACTTTCGCTACAACAAGTTTCAGTGTTTATTTTTGGCAATTGCATTCTATGTAATAGACATAAAGCACAAAGTGAGAATGTGCTTAATGTAGTTACTTCTCAACCAGCTTTGCAAAAGAAGAGTTGTTTGTAAAAAAGTTTTCAATTTGTTCCAATGGACAGAGCCTCGGAACATTAACCATAAAATTTTGCAAAATTCAATTGAATTTAGATCCGTCCTCCGATAAGGCAATTCCAACTACTTAATGTGCTTTGATTAAAACCATTACATTCTGGCTTGCTGTTTAATTTTGTCTGACTAGAAAGGTGGAATAACATCTTGAACTACATCCCAATCTCAAGTCTTTTAAATCCAATAGGATTCTTGAAGTATGACATGTAATAAGCTCCATATGTTAAACTCTGGTCAGTTTCCCTGTCCCATGACTGAAAGCATACCCACATGATAATACAAGAATGAGAATCAGACCCTCAAAGTCTGAGGCTATGTTTCTTGACCAGAAAAAGGTGGTGTCCCCTTCAGGTTGAAGCAGAGTTCCTGTCTTAAATGGAGTTCAAGTACATTGGGCTCCTATTTATGAGTGAGAGAAGGACTGAGTGGGAAATCAATAGATGGGTTGGCACAGCTGCGTGCTATAATGCAGAGTCTGTGACGGTCTTTTGTGGCAAAAGAAAAAGCTGAGCAAAAAGGCAAAGCGCTCAATCCATCATGTGGTCGACATTCCTATGATCAACTATGGTCATGAAATCTGGACTGTGACCAAAAGAACTAGATCCTAAATACAAACAGCTGAAATGATCTGTGTCTGCAGTGTGGCTGAGCACTCCCTAAGAGATGGGGTGAGGAGCTTGGTATCTGGAGGAAGCTCGGAGCAGAGATGCTTCTCCTCTACATCCAGAAGAGCCAGCTGAGATGGCTCTGACATCTTTTTTAGATGTCCCCTGGAAGCCTCCCTCGACAGGTGTTTCAGATACCCCACTGGGAGGAGACCTAGGGGACCACCCAGGACACAAGAGGGGGACTTTGTCTCTTGGCTGGCTCAGGGCCAACCGTGGCTTCCCCAGGAGAGATGGAGGAGTTGTCTGGGGAGGGGAAAGTCTGGAAGTCTTATGAGACCCGGGCCTTGCAACCCGGTCCAGATAAAACTGGAGACCAGTACGAGTTTGACAGTGAGTACTATTAAAAGTCCGTAACCTCATTTAACACTAATTACCCATGTTGCAACAGGTTAGTTTCTTGTTCTACTTCGCGTGTAAGTTAGTAAATTATTAGTCCTTCAGTGTGGCTCAGTACCGTAAGAGCAGCATCCACAGAACTGAAATTAATTTCCACTGTCAATCCTTTGTTAACTATGTGTATAAGTACTGTGTGCGCTCTTATGATGTAAGCATAGTTTTTTTGCCAAATAATTGTCTTTACTTCAGTTCTTTACTGTAGCTCTTAGCCCAGTTGGGAAAATTGTTGTTATGTTTAATCACTTACTGCCTCTGCAAGTTTACGCAAGACAAGATCTCAAGTTGTATATGAAAAAAACAAATGCAGTGAGTGGGTGAGTGGGAGGATTTCTTTGACTTACCTAAATCCCGAGTAAAGGGGTACATTAAGAATGGAAGAGGTGTCCCAGCAGTTTGAATTGCCCCAGAGAAGGTTGGAAAGAGAGAGAGAAAAAAAAAACTATATTAGAAAAGAAATAAAGCCGTTTCTAGGGTTTCAGTTGCTTCAAGATCATGACAAAGCAAATTCCACAGAATCAAAATTAACTACAAAGTGCTAAGAGGATGTTTAGATCATATTTAATAAGTTCCTGTTAAAAAGTGAAAATGGGTCTGAATACATTTGCAATTCAAAGTAAGTCATTATAACATACCTAATGATAATTAGCAGCACCTAAATTAAGCTAAAACTCGGATGCAAATTCTTATATGAGGAGGAGGAAGCAGCACAACGCAATATATCGTTCATGAAAATATCCCTCTTCCGAGTTTTGGTAATGTACAAGGGCTGCCTAATGCAGTCATTGGCACCTGCTGTGGAACACCACTCCATCCCGCCTCCATCCTCTCCCCGTTCACCCCATCCATGCTTCTTGCCATCATTATCACTGTCACCAGATACCAATGATGCAAGGAAAAATGTGATGTGGTCCCAACATCCCACATCAGCTAACAAAGAGAAAAAGCAAGACAGACAAACTGGGAGGGTGCTGTGAAAGAGAGAGGGAAAAATAAAACAAAACAATAACAAAGAGATCGTCTGTTAAAGTCAAGTGTTGAGAGAGTGGGAGCTGAACAAACCAGTGAGGAGAAGGAGGTGAAGAGAAGAGGGAGGTGGGGGGGTGGAAAAGAAAGGAGTTATGGAGAGAACTAATTCATCCTGAGACTGATATATAATAAACTACTTGAAGAAGCCTTTAGGGAGACATTACCTCCTGGCTAAACACATCGTATCCAAACGAAGACCAGGCAGACAAGTCAGACACACACCACTCTGAACTCTGTGTGACTCATAACCTCATTCATATTTATGAGGATCCATACAGAAGCAGTGTGCACTTAAAAAAAAAAATAAAGTTTTGTGCAGGGTCTCCCTTGTACAAAAGGGCAACAACATGACATTTCTTTCTATGCATTCAGTGACAAAATCAAAGCAAGTCATCAAGTTATATAAAGTATTTAAATTATATATGAGGTACTGATAAGTACTTAAAGTTGGAATTTAGTGGTGTAACAGATGCAATCAGAATATGTGTTTTGTTACTTTTCCTCAATAGCTTTCTCCACTTCAGGCAGAAAATGTGGAGCAGCTTGACAAGATTGACAGCGCTTAAGGTCCATCTGCAACCAGATTTTAATTATGGTTAACTGAAAAATATGTACAGAAAAACAAATAAAAACTGTCAAATATGTTGGTCGTAACAATTGCCACTTCGGCCAAATAGACTTGCATGAATGTGTGGCTATACTTATTTGGAGATTTTTAAATTTCTGGGCTCACTTCTGTGGACAAGTCATAAATTTACAAGCTAATTGTTCATTTGCGTGGAATTGTTAATTGCAAAAATTTACCTTCCTGAGACACCTACAGTGGAAGTGGAAAGGAACAACTTCCTGTAACAGAAATAAACATCTAGCAGAATCTCTTGGGTTACCAGTGTTCATGTTAAAGGTTACTGAAATAACCTCTTTTTGGTTGGGATTGGACATGTTGAGGTTATTACAGAAATCCATGAAGTATCTAGAAGTACAATTCCCATCCCTACCGGACCTTACTTCTGTCAACATATAATATTTGAAAAACACTGCCGGGCATGCACAACCCAGAAGTCGGCAACAAATGCTGAAGGATGTGGGCTGGGCGGTTGCATCCAGGTTAGGACTTTACGCAATCTTGACTATGTCAAACTCACAGAGTGACATAAACAAGTGAGCAATCCCAACAAAGACAGCTGTGCAATGGAGTGGCCATATGAAGTAGAAGATTTCTTTTCACTGTCTTCACCCGACACAAAGGTTCTCATTGGGACAGTCAATATACATTATGAACCAAATATTGTTGATAAGCAAAAGTTGATAACTTATGTTTTGTTACCCACTGGCACCAACTTAATGTCAAATTAATTAGACAAGAAAGACTAGTATACTCCTTTTTGTCCAATTTTAATAAAGCATGTTTTCATAATTTCAAAATATATTTTTTAAATAGCTTTTCATGTGACTGAAAAAAATTTATTTTCAAATATGCTAGACTGATGACATAATGCAACCTTTTTTTGTCCAATTTTAATGCATTTGCTGTTATTTCATAAACTCTTTAACCTGAAGAAAGCACCAGACAGATGGTTTTATACTCAAAAGCAGGATTTCAACAACTGTGACAGGCTGTTGCAAAACCATGAACAAGATTTTGCCCCTTTTTGAATTAAGGCTTGAATACCATCCAGCGTCCAAATACAGAGAAAATTGGATTGCATGAGTTTGTGGCACATAGTGCTCATTAAAAATGCACCGGGCTGGTCAGACCACACACGATTCTCAGCAACTGTGCATGCATAGTTGCAACCGCAATCGACCACTTGTCTATTTTCATTGGACCTTTGCAGCAATTTGGGGACAATGCCATGAGTCACACAAGAAGAGAGACATGAAGGCAAAGATTGAATGGTTCATTTAAAATGACAAAACTCATACATCCTCTTCTCTGTTGTTTAAGGCCTTAATGCTCAATTCAATTTTTTTTCTGGTGGTTCACATTTCCGAATAGATGTAACTTGTATGCGATCTCCTGTGTGAACCACATTCATACAACTTAGGAGTCCTGCATGCGGAGTAGATGACGCAATGATGTCAGAAGCAAGCGTGCTCTGTGTTTACAGAAATTCAACATGGATGGTGGTGCTAGAGCACATCTTGCAATATTTCATTTCTTTCCCAACCTAAGCCAGTGTATTAAAAATACAATCTTTCAAAGAATGCCAAAAATAAAGATACCTCTCCTAATTTTTTTTTTTCACGCTTCTGTGTAGTAAGAGTTACTGTTAATAACATTCAAGTCGCATAAATTCAACCTGGCTGTTCAGACACAGGTTGCATTTAAAAAGATCAGATACCTATCGGATTCAGAACCACAAAGCCAAGAGGCCTGGGTCACATTTGAAAGAGGGAAATAAAAAAAATAATAAAATAAATCTGTTTTGCGTTGGTAAGACTGTCATGAAAAAGATTCAGATACAGGTCGCATGTGGAGGAAAAAAAACCCCAAAAACAAACTGCAGCATTGACTGCTGCAGCGTGAAGATAGTCCAACTTGAGCAACAAAACCCCACATAAGTTACAGATTTTCACTTGTGCCCTGAGGAAAAGCAGGAGACCTGTTATGCTAAAAAGAATCAGAGCAAACTCCCAAGGCTCTTGTTTGCCCAAGCGTTTAACACTGAAGTCTACTTTTGAGCACTCATTTACCGGCTGTACAATATGTTTGGATCAAGTTAGTAGTAACATCCGGTACGGGCTCCTTTTCTCGGTAAAGATCCACAGTGCAAGGAAGAAAGAGCAAGACAGTAGAGAATAGCAGACAATTCTTAAAGAAAAAACAACTAAAAATCCATTAGATCAAAATAGGCAAGGGCAAAGTTTTAAATGAAGCACAGGCTCATTAAATATACATTGTTCTGAGACAGTTATATGTTTGCACTAAACATCAAAGGCACAGATAAATTCAATGTATGGCTTTTAAAACAATTTTCTTTTTAAACTGTTATGAACCTGTAAAGAATAGAGGATTATTAATATATCTTAATACAAAATAATAGCAAGGTTTGAACTCTTGAACGTTCACCTGGAGTGCCTCACTCTAAAGTGCTTTATTTTGTCAGTTACAAATTGCACATGCTTAGAATAACTAGAATTTAAAAATTCTGAATTAATGCTAGTGTACAGTATTTTTAAAAGATTGATAAAAAAAAACATAAAAAATTGCTTTTATTGACTGTTATGTTCCACTCTATAAACATTAATACTATTCCTAAACTGGTTATCATTTGATCAGCTTCCATATCATATTGACATTAAACTGCTAAAACCCATATAGTTAAGCAACAAAAAACTTCAGGCAAGACCCATTAAAATGGAAAGATTTTATCATACCTGCATTTATTTCCACCCTCTCCATTTAGCTTTCATACGGATTTGAAGGTTCAACTTAATAATCATTTCTGTCTTGTATATAATTATTTATTTCGGTCCATGAATCCAAAAATTTGTTTCATCTCCACTATGGTGCATCTGTCTCTTTCCCCTGTCCTTGATCTTTATCTCAACACGTCTCCCTCCATCATTCCCTCTCCCCATGGCTCATCCATTAACTATCAGCAGGGTTGCTGAACAGTAAGAAAAATCAATGGCTCAGACGTTCCCCCTTAAACACCAGTGATTTTCAGATCCAATTTAGGCATGCAAGTTTTAAGAGGATTTCATTGATGACATGGGCACAGTGTGAATTAATTCATGAATACAAGAGGGGAAAGGACAGATGTTGGTGGGTAAGTGGGAGTCCCGTGACTTTCCATGCAAACCCTCCACTGATCATACAGGAGGAAAGATGAATTTAGAGAAAAGAAAGCAAAAAGGCTTTAAAGTATCTGCCTTAAAAATAAGATCACACAAAAAAACAAGGTTTGGATTTAAAAGTGTCCATTTTATTAACAGTTTCTCCATTCTTTTCCTTCCTCTAGCCTATTTTTTTTAAGATTACAGCACAATGTATCTGACAGTGAAGACAGCAGCAACATATCGCTATGACCCAAATACAGCAGTGTGCTATGATGATTGGCTAAGAGAAGGAGCTGGGTGGGGGTGTAGTGTGCAGCACATCAGCAGCACCACCTTTGAAATTCAGACCTTTACATAACCTTTTTTTATTATCATTTTTAGGCCAAGTTTAATTAATTCGATCCAGTCTCCATCTCCTCTACCTCTCACCTGTTAGTCCATCATACCCACTCTATCTTTTCAAATGTTTCCTTATTTGACACGTCCTGCTTACGTGTTGTTTTGTTCTCATTTTTGGGCTTAGATTCCTCAAAAAACAGGATGGGTGAAAAAGAGTGATGAAACAAACAGGAAAGGAAAACAAAAGATATCCATCAATATCTGATCAACACAACAGGAAATAATCTAGTAACGTGTTTAGTAAGTCAGTAACTTTCAAAGATCTAAAATTTTCTGCAAATGCAGTTTCATAATATCTCCTGGCATTCACTATACCTACGTCGATTATCACCTTTCCAGAAAGTGAGTTGACTGTAAATTTTTATTTTGTCCAATGGCATTTAATCTTGGTCCCCAAAGCACTAATGCTATAAATATTAAGCAGGTCAAAGAAGTTAATGTATCCTGATACATTAACGATTCCATATACTCTTTGTGCGACTTTTTAAAAATTATGTTAACCCTTCATGACGTGTTTATATTTCCCATTAGATTATTTGGCTCTCTCAATCCCCTCCCCCTTTCATTAGTGAGCATGGATTTCTATCAGTTTGCATCTGTTTCATAAACCAGATGTGTAATCGTTTTGTTCATCAAATCAGAAAGACAGACTGAGGTCCTCAGATATAACCATATATCCATTTGGTAAAGAGTCAACACGTCACTGAGTTCCTCTAACATTCAGAGCACATTTATGTTGAAGAAATGTTACTTGTAATTAAGTTCTCTTTCAAATATAGGGACAGTTTGGGGTCTCCAATTAACCTAACACATAATACCTAGAAAGTAATCCCAGTCATTACAAACAAACTGGTTACTTTCAGAAGATAAACAAAACATTACTATGTCTCGCAGTATGTTGAGAAGTAATAGTCATCCTTGAGGAACATACAGTGACAACTGTATGCACTTCAAAGTTGTAGTCATGCACAATTACATACTTTGGGTTGTGTATCGTGTAAAAACTAAACGGATGCATGGCTGAGCTAAGGGTTTTCTAGGGTTCCTGTTTATGCATGAACATATCTTTCATCATCACCATATTTGTAGTGCAAAAACAGACCCACCTAGTTTGCTACAGCTTGGGGAAACCCTGTAGGGTAAATTAACTGTGCGCACACTTGAGTCTGCAGTCAATGCTGCCAAAATTATGCTGCAGGGAACAGTGTATTTATAGAATGCTTTTTTTCCACCTCTTTCAAACATCCATTCCTTTGCCCTTCATTACTTTTTACAAAGACTAAGCTTTTCTACCTCTTGAAGGAACAACTATAAATTAAAAGACAAACACCTTCAAAACGACTGCAATGTGATTACAAGGACACCTTGTGTGCCTCCCCTCGTCTGCCACCTGCCTGCTCTCAGTGTTTCTTTCCCAGGGGATGTAAATGAGGCCAAATTTTTCCTCTTATGCAATTTAATCAGAGTGATGACGCAGGTGGCTGCTTACAGAAGAAGGGGGCTACCCATGTCAGACAGCAAGAGGCTATCCTTTCCCCAGTAGGTTTTGCAATACATCCTGAGCAAACAGTAATTCAATATCTAATCCATACGGTGAAGATACATCTAACTTCCGTTCCCCCCTTGGGAGATAAATTATAATGTGGGAGGAAAACATGGTTACATTTTCTTGACAACCCAAAATAGAATGTGTGAAAGTATGTGATTTGCTGAAAAATGTATATGAAAATGATGCAGGGAAGCTTTAAACATGGTTTTCCTACATGTTTTGTATAATGCTTAAATTCTTACATATCAAAAGCTCTCATCAAAACAATTGTTCACATTACCACTTAATTTCAAGATGTATATACCTTGGTTTACAACACTGAACACAGAACTTTATATGTGAAGTGCATTACCACACACTTAACTATACATTTCTATGAGTCAACATGCTACTGTAAAATAATTATGCCCATGTCATCAAACCACACAAGGGGTTTTAATGTTAATCATATCTTTTTAAACTCTTTGTGGATTATATTTGAAAAATAGGGCCTTAACATTTTGCAAATGTAAATGTGGACTCTTCATAATTAATGTTTACATCGACTTTAAAGAAAAACAGCCCTTAACAGTACATTCAGTCACTCATAAATTCACACACATTTACACGCTGATGGTGGCAACCTAGATAGTAACCTCAAGCTGCCCAGTGAAGGAGACAAACCTAAGAACATAGCCATATAAACCAGAAACATTTTCTTTATTTTACCAACATGGTTAAAAAAGTATTTCAATATTTTTGTTGCATTGTTGTCCTATAGCCAGCTGCTTATGAGTTAATCAGAGCTCATCAAACCAGTAGAGACAGCCTTCTTCTCCAGGGATATAATTTTCTAAATTCCACTGCCTTTTGTAACCAATTGAAAGCTAAATACGGTTATAATTTAGTTAAATGAGTTCTAACGGTTCAGTTAACTTTTCATTTTTTTTGTTAGATTAATGCAAATCTGCCTAATGGGATAGTTTAGTTTAGTTTAATGTTTTATTTAAGATATAGAGAGTACATTCTGGAACAATTTGTTCAGATTTATTCACTGATGCTTCAAAAAAAAAAAAGAAATCATTGATGTCTGAAAATTATGTTGGGCTTAACGTTTTACACTGCTTAAAAACCTGGTAAGCATTTAATATTAATAAAAGTTCAAAGATCAAAAGATTTTGTTTTTAGATACATTTGGATCTTTATTTGATAGTTAAGCAATTATTTAAAAAATGTTTTGTTACTTTGCCTTCTTGTTAAATAAAAGTGACAACGTCAGGTGATAAAGGGACATTTACAGGTGTATAGACACAAAAAAGCATGTTGAAATACTTTTACAATTGACTTAAGTTTAATTTTTAATTAAAAAAAGTGCCAGAAATCATAAAAACAAACTTGTGATTAGTTGGTTGACTGACCTGGCTGACTCTTATACATACAGATCTAGCACGGTTCTCTGTCACTATTGCAAAAACATTTAATGATATGTTCTATCATTGGCCAGGGTGTCTTAAGGGGAGGTTGTCCTTTAACCAGTGGTTAATGGTTTGAGACCCTGCTCCATTGGTCTATATTGTTGTGCACTTGAGTATGAAATTTCACCAATCGTGCCTTGCTATCGGAGGGCACAGTGGCACCGACTGTATGGCAGGCTTGCTCCTCTCTAGTCTGTCTTTGGGAATCTGTGGCTATGATGTAGCCTACAACCAGAAAGTTTTTAAATGGGTTAATGACTGAATGTAGTTTAAAACACTTTGGGGTACTTCGACTTGATACAGCGCTCTGTATGTACAGGCCAATTTTTATTTAAGGGGAGCTCAAGTACAGAAAGAGTGTAAGTTGGACTAGTTTTAATGTTGTGCTCCAGATAGATCCAGGTTTTTGCAAATTGTTTTTTCCTTTGAATCCCTACAGGTGAGTTTACAAGTTTATTGTTTTACTTTCCACCTGCATACCTGAAAACATTTTACATTAATGGTCACACTCCGAGTAACAAGAAACACCAGCCACTTGGTTTACACTTACATCAGTAACCAGGAGGAGTGCTTGAGGCCAACTGCTGCCTCAGTCACAAGCACCACCCTTCTGCTGTGTGCATGTTTGTACATCACTCCCACATCTCTGTCTGTGCCTACTTTTCTTTGCATTCACACAAACCTTTCTGTGCAGTTTAGGTCATAAGGGCAGCAGCAGTAGTACACACAGTTCTGTAGGGAAAAATTGGGAAGTACCTGGTGTCAGACATACAACCTAGAACCTTGTAAACAGCCACAGAACTGAGAGAAAAGGATGATAGGGCTGGTTATACAATGGCACAGCTGTAGAGGTAGAGAGCATGCAGCTCATACAAAGAGGCCTTGGTGCTCACCACAACTATCATGGGTTTGAATCTAAACCTGGAGGCCCTCTATAACCATCCCCTTTCCAGTCAATCTACTAATAAATAAAAGCCACTAGTCACTGTAAACAACAACAAAAAAACAATAAAAGTGTTTGGTGCATAAATAGGGACATTGCATTTTGATAGAAACAACATGAATAAGAGCCCCGCATGAAGAAAAAAAAAACAACTAAAGAGAAACAGAACCAATTGAACAACCACAGGCAGCGCAAAAGGGCAGAAAAAGCAAAGCGTCCATGAATTGGTTTTGAAAGGACATCTAAAACACGGCCAATCTTTTTCTGTTTGGTCTATATTTTGGAGAAGATAAAGCAGACTTTTTTTTCTATCTGAGCCTGGTACAACCAGATCAATAGCACTCCCAGAGCACACCTATTATTTTTCAAAAGACTCTAACAAGCAGGGGAAAGGATGAAAAGACATTTTTTTTTTAAAAAAAAGCTAGTATGTTTCACAAGTATGTCTACATGTTCTGCTGTTCAGATGAAATCTACCAAAAACTGATAAAGTTATTCTTGCATTTAGAAATCAACAAGACAAAGGCTACCTCATTAAACCCCCCGAATAAACAAGCCAAACCCTGAATTTAAGTGCCATCCACCTGTGTATTTTTCTCTATATCCACCAATGAACACTGATAGTAAAACAAAGCTTGTTAATAAAGTATGGGTTTTTACAACAAGATTTCAAAAAATATCTGTTTTTAAAAATCACAATGAAAAAAAGAATTGAGCTTTGTGTTTTTAGTAAGTTGATAATTTCACAAGAGGAGCAAGAAAAATCAACAAGTATCTACTGACAGATTTCTATATACTGAGCAGTTGGGTGCAAAAGTTTAAACCAGGCTGAGCCAGATTGCCTGTGATTGCCCCCAGGTTATGGTGTATAGCCACAACTGGAAAAGATAAAATAAATGTTGACAATATTCACAATCAGAACTGCAGCTAGTAAAACGCTCTACGTTTCTGTCTGCATTATTCCATTGATTGGGTTCTCTGTACGTTTCGAACCGTATGATGGGTTAACTCTGTATTCTACTTTTATCACCTGCAAAATTCAGTCCTCAAGGGCTGGTGTTCTGCAACGTTTAGATGACTCTGCTTCAACAAAGCAGACTCAAACATTAGCTCATTTGCAGAGCTCTGTAGAGCACGACGGCATGCTAATGAGGGAATTTAGCCATTTTGGTTCAGGTGTGTGGGGCAAGGAACAGAAGATCTAAGTTTGATCTAAGTCTTAAAAGAGATACATTTCCCAGAACATGACCCAACTTTACTTATACCTCCATTATTTCCAGAAGGACATCTCTGATTGCCAAAGAGATGGTATTTGTTGCCTAATTTCTTTTCAACGTTGAGTAGCATTAGGCAAATGTGTCACTTTTACAGCAGGCACGGTGGAGCTATTGCACAATACAGTTGATTTTCAAGAAACAATGGGATTTAACGATTGCCTCCAAGACCATTTAAGTCTGCCTGTACCATCTCTTGTGAGGACACAAGGTGACCGTTTGTAAAGCAGGTGCAGATGTATTGTCCTAGATGAGATTGTCCTGGGTTTTAATTTCTAGTCTAGTCTCAGCATGTTTGCTCTTTGCTGCGTTTCCTTTTTCTCTGCACCTCTTTCATTTAAAATTGCCATTTAAAAAACATCTCTAGTGCCAAATACTGTATTTTGTTTAGTAGTTGCTAAATTTTCCTGATATTTAAACACCATTCTTGCAGGCTGCTCACTGATTAACTGCATGTTCTACAAAAGAAAATACCTTTTAAATGAAATAAACTATTAAACAACAAGAAAAGCAGAAATGGGTCGACTGCAATAAGAAAGAAATGTTAATCTAGAGAGACTTAACTGGTGTTATAAGTGTAGATTCCTTCTTGATTAAAAAACAATTTACATGACCATCACATATTACATAGCTAAAAAGCTATGTTTTAAAGTGAGTTTGATTCATTTGATATACAGTAAAACTGGAGTCAGTAGCTTTAAAGTAAATGGCCATTTTAATTTTAATAACTCTTGCAGAGTCAGCACACTTCTAACTACCTTAATACATTCAAATTGTTTTAGTGCAGTTTTTTTTTCTTTAAATGGAATTGGATCAGGCAAAGGGCAGAGGAGAAACAGCTATCTGGCATCATATCTTCTGAAATCACAAATAAGCCGGACTCCTTGACATGAACCAGCAAGTGTGAGAAGCCATCTATACAAAGATTGAACAAAAAAGTTTTTTTTTTTTTTGTTTTTTTTACAACCAGTTTATTGGAAATACTTATGTAATATATCCTAAAGTCCATCACAAAAAGCTCTCATTTAATGACAAATATTTCTTTAGAGACAGAACTGCGTTGGTTTATTGGTTGGTGCATGTTTGAAGTCATTCACCCCTGAGTTACACCAGGCATAACCTACTGTATAGAGTCACTTTGATACTGCAGTCTATTTGATGTGGCTTACACCTCCAGCTTTTATGTTCAGTGCTGGAAGCTTTAAACTTTATTTCCCTTTATACCACAAACCTTCTGCATACAAGCACAATGACAAAGATTTACTATACTGCAGAGATTTCTCAGTAAGCAAAGATAAGCAAAGATGATAAATAATTATTATCTAATGGTTTCTAAGCAGGTCTCACGGATGTGTAAAACAACTAAAGTATTTTTTTTACTTCAATTGTGTTGTTTCAGCTTTAAATAAAAAAGGAGAAGAAACCAAAACAATTCGACTAAATTTATTTCGATAAAAAAAAATCCACTGTAAAGAAACACTAATTTTGTCACAGTTACTAGTTCCCTTTCTGTTATTTGTTCATTTATTCTTTCTGCTCTAAAGAAGCACCAATATGATACCCAGACCAGATAACTGCTCTAATATCGATTATTTAGCTGTATCGGATATCTGCTGCAAAACAATTTCAGCGATCAACAGGTAGTTTCAGACAGCCGCCATTTTTATACTGCAATTTGGAATACGTGTTCGCAGTGCACTTTACTTGGAGGTATTGGTTTTTTTCTGAGTTTTATAGTGCATATTGTATCTTTTACATCTTCTTCTATCTGAAGCTGATGGCCTGGACCATGTGATGCTTCAACAGTCCCATAACTCGAAATAAAACCTGCTTCCTTTACCTTTATTGAAACTTCATATGCAAGCTCACTGCTCACACTACAGCCAACCACATCATACACATTATCAGACATTAAGAAAAAGGATTAAATTCCTGCAAAGAGGATCCTCATAACTCAGTTTTTTTGACTCCACACAACTTGTGAGTGTATCTGAAGATCCAATTTTCCACTTCCATCTACCTCCCATTTTATGCACACTGCTGATAATCAAGCAGAAGATGTAAAGAAGACAAGTCTGAATAAACTGTGGGAAAAGTTTTCTGCTTCAACTTAACTGCTGTTTATCTTGCGATCCAACCAAGTCAGCTCTGAGATGAGAGGGGAAGCGGTTATGCAATACCCTCTCAAAGATGAGCTCGACCAATGAACATTCTGATAGGAGACTTCTGCTTAGTAACATAATCACGCTCAACACACAGGGGAGAGGCAGAGAGGAAGGCACCGACAGAGGAAAGAGTGACTGACTAACGGGAGAGAGAGGTACAACACTAGAGTGCACCAAAAAAAAGGCAAGATTAGTAAGACGAAGGAAGACAAAACTAAGACAACAAGGAGAGGAAAACTATTGAAAGTCTTATTCTGTATGGCAAACCGTGCGACCAATCTGTGGATCCATCTCTATGGTGTCAGCATGTGATCTTGAGACCTTGGGCTTTGATGGGAAGAAGGAAGGCATCAACACCCACCTCCACACCTACCTGTAGCTACACGCCACCAGTCTCCTGGGCAACAGGAAGGGAATAACAGCAACGAGATGTGAAGGGTGATACCCAGCAGAGCTGATTCTTTGTGAGAGTGTCTGTGCAAATAAAAGCAATATTTACATAGTTTCTGCGCTCAATTGTTGTGTTAAAATTAAATTCATTATTAACACAAAAGACAGTAAATACACATTTGTGACAAAACGTATAAAAAGGAATATAATCGCAATTCAAATTTGCTGCTGCTGCACTGTTGTAATTCATCGCTGCCAAATCTCAAAGCATTAAAACATTTCTACGTTTGTTTTTCTGGGTTTTCACTGAAGTTCAGATATTTTGTTTTGCTTTCTTGTCAACATTGAATGATGCGAGTGTGTGTTTAATGGAGAAAAAAATGTTGCAAATGTAACAAATAATTACAAGAAATGCTAATCAATTGGTTTGATTTTTTTTGTTTGAGAAAGAGTCATAATGGTGTATGCAAGTTTCTAAATGCATTTCCTTTTTTCCAAAAAGGTTGTTTCATTGGGAACAAAAAAGTTTCTAAATTTATTTTCTATTTTTCCGTATACCTGTTCCATTGGGAACAACTATAACCCCAATATGGAGGACTAGTAAAAAAAACCTTTGAACTTATTATATAGTTTGAATATTAATATAGAGTGAAGGATTTTAATGGAAAAATAGGAAATTAGATTTTAATAAATCATTTGCACTTCAATATATGCTGCCTTAGCCCTACTAATAACCATTTGCCCCAGCCAATAATCATTTCCAAAAATCCTCTAACTAGTGAAGTTCACCTGTTTGTAAGGTAATCTCTGTTTAAACACAGTTGACCTGTAAAGGCCAAGAAGAGTTGTTGAAAAGCATTACTGAACAAAGCATCATGAAGATTTGGGAACACGCATCAGTGCAGCTGAGGAGGGAGGTTTATTGGTCAAGACAGCTTTAGGTAGAGGATTTCACAAACAATAAGAAAGCCACAGTTAAGCAAGAGGAGTAAAAAGAACCATGTTTTGTCTTCAACAGGTCATGCAGGAAAAACTGCAAGCATGAAATAATCTTTTCTCTTTACGTTTAGGGCAAAAACACTGTGTACTTAAAAAAAAAAAACGTAGATTTTTCTAAATGATGAATTCTCTTCATATTGCCAAAAATGCCTCCTTAGCTGTTAATATATTTACTAAAACACTATTTTCTAATCAGTATTCATTCATAGATGGATGAAGAAAACTAAGAATCTTTGGGTTCCATCACAAAGGAGAACTGTTTCACTAAAATGGCTCCATCTCCATAATAAACTGACTGGGATGCTGCTGACATTTCTCTCAGACTCTGATCCTTTCACCCAGAGCTCCATTTGAGTACAAGCAGTAAAATGCCTCATGTTGCCCTTTCCTCACCTCTCCATTTCCATGGCCTCCTTGCTCTGTCCTTTGCTCTTTCTCCTTATCACGTCGCCTCTCATCTATGACAGGACTCAGAAGTACTGCTTCCAGGACCTGATTTGTATCTCTCTAACTCTCTCTAAGCTACCCCCCCCCCTCCCTATCTCTTCTCCACTGTGTGCTCTGCGGCTGTTTGCCCATGTGAGAACACAAGCACACCCTGATTTGTATCTCCACGCTCTCTGAAGAATACACAATGTGAAATGCCCAACAAATGATATTGGCTCTCCCTCCATCAGTCTTCTTTCTTGCTCTGTGTTTCAGTGATAAAAGTTTTCAAATGCTGTATGCATTCATGTGTTTTGCGTCTCCTGTGGGAATACAAAAAAAGTGATGCATAAACCTGTGTTCAGCATCTGCTTAGCACATACTATACATTCACGGTTTGCACAGTTTTAATTCACCCTACAGTTACGCATTTCTTTATGTCAAAGCATGCTATTGAAAAAATAAATATACTGTATTGTTTCTCTTATATTGTAAATCCAGCCTTTTTGTAAAGTCTATCTTAAGGCCCTTTTTGGGGGAGGTTATATTTGTTTTAGTCTTGCAAGCATCTGCGTGATTCCATTTGGCTTTAATGTTGCTGCTGGTACACTTGAATTTACGACTGAGGGAAAACAATGGATATTTCTACTCTGCTCTGCTCTATTCTATCAGCTCTGAATAAACGGCATGGCTTCATCCATATTTCTAAAATATTACAGAAAATATGATGTGACCTGATTTGCATAAACGTATTCATGCATAAGCCTAAATTTCTTTTCAAAATGCCACATAAAAGTCATTACTTTTATGCTGCTTGCTGTTATTTCAGGATGTGCAAGATTTCCTTTCACGATTATGCTTTAGGCTGTGTTCACATGTTCCCCTTTGGACTTTAGCATTTTCCCATCGGCTTCTTGGTAGTCTTTAGATAAGCAGAGAAACGAATACTGTACCAATACATTCATGAGCAAGAAGTTAAAAATAATGTTTTCCTTTTAGGTATGCATTTGAACTTTCCTTTTTTTTCCAAATAAATAATACAACTAACAACTTGGACTTTTCTTTGTTACAAACATTCTCCATACATTTTGATTAGGGTGGGGGCCGAGGCCGTGCCCAAAGCTCAGTCTGCTTTATCCATCCCAAATCCATATGCAACAGCATGAAGCTACCAAAGCCATGCTTAAGAGATGGTACAGTAATCTGAAGTTTGGACCAGCTATATAATCAAATAATCAAATCATAATTAATTGCTGAATAGATTTAGATTTGTTCAAACCAATTAACTGGTAATGTCTGCTTAGCTTGACATTCTTTCAGTGTTGTAGTGAGGCTGCTATCCAAAAGAGGGTGCCGCTGTTCACTCTTAAAGACCCAGACCATGATGGTTCTGAGAGAAATGGTCATGTTGCAGGGATGCCAGGAAAAAGGCAAGCAGTAACCCAACAATCCAAAGAGTGCGACTGGACATCATTTCCTGCTGTTCGTAGCCAACAAGGATGCAGAAAGCTCTATGTGGTTCCATCTCAATCTTTTTCCATACAGAACAATAGGATCTTGCTCTAGAATTTGCCACAACCTTCTGGACATTATTGTGAATGCTAGCTTCTTGTTTATGACCTTTTCCATTCATGTCCATGCATTTTCTGTAGACAGCAAAACTGGAATTCATCCATTGTGCAGTTTATGATTGGCTTGTACCTTAGTTCCAGGGTTTTCCGAACAAAATAAATTTCCTGTTATTGAGTTAACATAGAAGTACATCAATTAAAAAACTTATTTTGCCGACAAAGCAAGGAAAAGTATTTTTTAGAGCTACTTTTCAGATAAGGAAGACAAACGGTATATAGAAAAAAAAATGCCGATTTGCACATATCTCTATACATCTATTCTATCCCAGTTAATCATTTAAGGTTATATGGAGAAGATAAACATCACATGTAGTCATTTAAAAAAAAATGGTTGCTTCATTTAACTTGAATATAATACAACTACAACCGCAGCTTTTGAGAAGAATATGAAACGGTTGTTTGTTGCAACGATGAAAAAAAGTTAATTAAAACAACATATCTTATTGATGGAAAACATTCAGTTACAGTAAAATTCATCACAAACAATTCATCACAAAGAATATAGACTTTGGAGGGAAAAATAAGGATTCCTCCAGGAACAGATTAACAAAATATGCATGACAGGAGCTCTGAAGGACAACATGTGTATGTTTATGCTCACTTCATGTGTTTCTTGGTAAAACTTTATGGCACTCAAGCTGCAGCTAACTCGCACTCTGCTAGGACTTAATCTCCAACCCTAATAAGGATCAATGTAAATGCACAGTGATACTGTTCTCTCCAATGACAGGACCTGCCACAGAGCTGAGAGGATCACTCCACACTCCTCCCACTCGAAGCAACACAGTCTTTACCACAATGCATCCACCAAACTCCTTTGAGAGAGACCATGTGTATGCGTGAGTACGCAAACAAGTGCACGTCCCGTCTGAAATAATTCAATAGAGATAAGTGTGAGATTACCAAGGAATAAAACATCTCTCATTTCAGATTCTGTTATCAGTGTCATGTTTTTATACACACCTACATAATATGAGGGAGAAAAGCCAACACTGCATGCTAATGCGGAGCAGAAAACAAAGCTAATAATATCTGATTAGATCTCTGCTTTCAAAAGGAGGCAAATATCTGCTGGAATACTGGGAACAATTTACAATAAACAAAAGATAAGCCATGTAAGACACTGAATATGACGCATTTATTATAGTTTAATGAGCAGGTTAAGAGTAGCTCAAAGTCCATAATGAATACCAACAGATCAAATATAGTCAAAAAATGCTACGTTTTGTCAGTTTTAAAAATGTCAGTTAACCCTGGTTAATGTGTTGGATATTGACAGTTAAAATGTCAGTTTTGTTTAAAGGTTTTAAACGGAACTGACAAAGGTATGTTTCTGCCCAACCTTTTGTGATAAAAATAATAAACACTAATCTGATCATAAGATCCAAAACAGTTTTTAAATACTTTACAGTTCATGGGGTTTTCTTTAGGAAAATTATTCTAGACATAAATCTTTTTTTTATAAAAGACCTAATAAATATTTGTCTATTCAATCGTCTATATGACAAAAGCAAGAAGAAAATTGAAATGAAAGATTTAACCCTCAACATGTTATTAAATGCGTTGCAGAGAAATACTTTTTTCCTATAACATGTTAACTGTAAAAGTTAACTTGTATGATTTACCATCTTTTTAAAAGGTGGAGAAGAATATATTCATAATCAATAAAAAAGGGTAACATGCAAAGGGAAACTTTCAACCAACTTTCTTTTAATGTCAGATGTGGCCTCATACAATCACACTGATGGAGACTCGGGGTCCCATCCATGCTTTATAGACCTGGAAGAAATATGCTGAGCAGCAAAGTAAAGCATCACTGTTTCATAACTACCCCTGAATGTTACAACAAAACAAACAGAAATCGCAGATTTGAAATGATTGCATTTATGAAGGAGTGGTTTGGCCAACTTGGAACCCCAGCAAGGTTTCAGATTACTGGCCAGGCATAAAGTATTTAGTCAGCCACTGACTGGCCGAGTTCTCCTACTTAGAAAGATGGAAGGTCTGTAATTTTCATCATAGTCGCACTTTAACTATTAATCACAAATTGTGTGTGTGTGTGTGTGTGTGTGTGTGTGTGTGTGTGTGTGTGTGGGTGGGTGGGTGGGGGGGGGGGAGAATAATATTTTTAAATATTTTCATTTATAA
>JAUZNJ010058328.1:26100-50627 GCA_034780135.1 Jordanella pulchra
AAATTGCCTGAAGAGCAAATATTATCTCATGACACAAGCTCCATCAAAAAAATACAGAAATGAAGACAAAGAGAAAAGTGGTGTGTGTACACATGTGCCCGTTTGTGTCACGTCTGTGTTTTGTATGAGTGCATGTGGTAGGGGGGTGGTAATGGTGGTTGGGTTGTCCTGTGGAGAACTCCAGACACAACAGGCTTTTTCCCTGCAGGTTCCTCTGTTTTCGCGTGACAGGCTATTAACATAACACGCGTTCAACTTCACACAAACACTTGCACAAATCCACAAGTCCTCATACATCATAAGTCACGTCTCTTGGGAGCATCATCACAGGTGTTCCTACATTTATGCACACGAGAAATCATTTGAGCTTGACGCACACCTGTTTGGATGCTTCAGGTTTGTGTCCATGTGCATGAAAAATCCTATCAGCATCAGGCAAAACAAAAGAAAGGATATTTGCATGGAAAAGAGACAAAGAGCAGCCATTGCATACTATTGTCACTATTTGTCTGGTGATCAGCTGTACATTTTCTTTACAAAACAGTGAAAAAATAAATATGACCTGCTCTTAAGCCCACTGCTTTCACAGTCACAGCAGTGCTGCCATTTAGGCTAATTTCTTAAATCAAGCCCTAGAGAAAGGATTCATGACAACCCTGCTCCTCCCTTGGACAATGCCCTTCCTTGTCTTTACCTCTGCAGACAACCAAGACCCAAAAGGAGGTAGAGTTTTACATTTTCTGCCAAAAATAAGACAAAATGTTAAAAAAAAAAAATAAAAAAATAACAGAGGGAAAAAAATCATAAGAGGATTAAACAGCAATGGGTAGGAAGTGTCAGACATGAGATTAAAGAATTTAAAAAAAAGATGAATCAATACAGGAAGTCTAATAAAGCAGGGATTTATTTTCAACTTGCAATAAACTTCAGCCATGTCAATAAAGTGCAGGAGTTGTCAAAAGTGCAGGGAACCCAAACACAGAACAAATAAGGAGGAAGGTTCATTCAGCACCATGGATAGCGCTAACCTTTAGATCTGCCCTACCAGTCTTTGGACAGCTCCATCGCTGAACTTTCAAACAATGCCTTCAGCTGCACAAGTATAAAATGCTTGCATCTGGGGTAACAGCATGACTTCTAGCAAAAAAAAATAAAAATAAAAAAATAATCCATTCAACAACTAAAAATGGACAGTTTATCTGGAAAAGCTGAAGATCAGTAACCTGAACTGATAAAACAATCATTAAAGAAATACAAAATGATGCAAGGAATAATTTACTTTGGAAATATATTTAATTTTAAGTTTATTAATTTGCATTAAATATAGAAGCAAACACACACACATTCTTGATACACGCAAGGACCATGTGTTGACTCCCGTTGACTTTCACTGATTTTCAGTCATTTTTATCCCTTGCTGTGCCTTAACCCTGAAAATATATAAAGCCAACCATTATCTGTGAAGACTTAACCCTAACCTTCACAATCTGTTTTAAATCTAACCATTAGAGAAAAAGAGATAGGTCCAGTAAAAAGCCCTCACTTCAGAACAAACTGCTCTCAATTTGATGGGGAAATAAAAAGATTGCCCTAACTCTGATGCCAAAGAAGGAACCGACACATCAAAATAGTTATAGATACTAGAATTATCTAAAAGACTTGCATCAGGACTGTGTGTAAACATGCTTTGAAATGTCTCTATTTGGTCATAAGACTCTCACATTTAGTGCCCGTTACATTTGCTGGTTGCCTTGGTAAATACATGTAAAGGTTCCCAGAATTAGAAGTCTTTTTTTTTTTTTTTTTTTTTTTTTAAATTGAGCAAGTGTGTTTATGGCCACATTGCAATGGTTAGACTACTGGTTTAGATCATCTACAAAACTGCAGCAACCTTGTCTGCAGTAATTATTTAAATAATTCTTTTTATAAATTAGATATTCTAATCAAGTTGCCAACTCACAGTGGTGTAACACTGAAAACGCCAAATGGGGCGAAAGCCTTTTGATCCGAATTGGCTTGTTTATTCTTTAGCCCAAATTACTGAAAGAAATGGCATCAAAATACATAGTGCTTTTGAGTCAGGGTGGAAAGACTGGTCATAATGCTACATCTGTTTGGTGTAACACCTGCTTTGCTGCATTTATTGAATGTTTCTTTAAAAAAAACAAAAAACAAAACACACAAAATTCCTCAACATTTTCAGTTTGATGCCTTTCACCATTTATAGTTACAGAGGCAGTATCCTTTCACGGCGTGCAGCAAAGAACATTTATTTTGCTTTGACAATGGAAAAGATTCATTGTCGCCACAATCTGACTGCCAAAGCAGATTTATGTTCCCACAACAAAACTACAGAGCTACACAAAGAGACAAGCCTACATTTCAAGAAAATTAAAAAGAGATCACATTTCGCCTTTCTTAGCTCCTCTTCATTGGCTTCCTGTTAAATCCAGAACAGAATCTAAAATCCAACTTCTCACATATATAAGCTTGGCTGTCTTAAATTCATCTTATATCAGAGATCTGATCGTTCCTTATGTTCCATAACATAACAGAGTAGTTTGCTCTCAATCTGCAGATTTACTAGTGGTTCTTGGAATTTTCTAAGAGGAATGGGCAGTAGATCTTTTAGTTATCAAGCTTTTCTCCTGTGGAACCAACAAACAGTTTTAGTCTGTGAGGCAGACACCCCGTCTACTTTTAAGGCTAGGCTTAAAAAAAATCATTTTTGGTAAAGAAAATAGTTTGAGCAGAACAGGTCAACCTGAACCACCTCTATAGTTATGCTGCTAGAGTCTTGAGCTGCTGGAGGACATTGGGACAAATTTTCCTTATTCTGCTTCATTTTAGCTCTACTCTCCCATTCAACTGTATTTGTTAGTTCAACCTTTACTTTTATGTTCTCTCTGCTTTTCCTTGTTACACTAGCTTATTTCATCTGGTGTGTTCATGTTTGGCTGCAACTCTATCCGAGAAATATCCGATGGGCAGCTGCCATCAACACCAACGATTATACCTGATAGTTGGGCATTTTATCATTGCTTAGTCTTGTTTCTTTCTTAGCTACGGGCTTAACTTGTACTGTGACTAGCTGTATGGGGTACAATTAATCCACTTTGATATGAGCACCTTCTCATAGCTTATCTGCTTAACCGTTTCTTTCATGAATAGGGCCACATAAACAGCTAGTTTACCGTTATCTTTTCTAACATGGTATGTCTGCTTCCACGTTAACCCCAGTTTGCCTCAGCAGAGGGCTCCTCACACAGAGTCTCATTCTGCTGGAGGCGTCTTCCTGCTAAAGGGGAATTTTGCCTCTCCACCGTCGCTGCATGCATGCTTGGTGTGAGGGACTGCTGTAGAGGCAGACAGAAGGGAAGCGAATGTTGCCGCATATTAATTCAGGAGGGGAGATTTCTGCAATAAATGACTTGATGCAATTAGTTGGATTTCTTTAGATAGAAAACATTTAACTAATCTGGTGAATTGGTATTGTATAATTAAAATGAATAGAATACTGAATTATTAAAACACGAGTGACTTTTACCCCTCCTGATGTAAACACCTCTCCTGCTCCTCTTGTATTCCATACCCTGACAGGATCAGTAGGATACCCCCCTCTTTCTGCAACACTTCACCCTTCCTACTCTCACTTCAACACTCTGCTCTGTTTTGCCACGGTCCTCATAATGTCTCTGCTCTCTCCATCTTTCTCTGTCAGCTCATTAAGCTCAACTTATCTCACGTTGCGAAGCGGAAATTAAATCCTGAGCCCTGAACCCCCTCAGTTGTCTCTGCCCCTCATGTTCTTGCTCTGCACCTCACAATTTCCCTCCAGCCCTCTTGAAGTCTATTTTCTTTTCTGATGTATGCAAGAGTGTTCCTTTGTTTTTGAGACACATAAAACTGATACATGTTGGGTATTTAATTGCTTTATGAGGAAACAGCTGTTGCAGTATTGAGCTAGAATCAGAGAAGGTTTTGTTTATACCAAATTGTTCAATCAATTTTCTTTTGGGCATATTCCTCCAAAACCACCTGATTTTATCATTGAGAACCTAATATACATGATTAAAGAGTAATTAGGGTATTCTTATGTGGTAAAGCCATGCAGCACAGGGAATCACAGCAGATTAAGGAACTGTATTTGGCAGCATTAAGGTGAAATCACTTTTTAAGCTCTGGTAATTTAACTTCGCTGGAGGAGAGGGCATGTTCACCCATCAAATAGCAGCCATGTATCTCCTGATACAAACTTACTGCAGCTGCCTAACTTCCTCCTGCAGAGTGCATTGCTCAGGCTCCTGCTCACCAACAAAACATCACTAATCCTAGCTCTGCTCAATTCTCTGACTTCCAGCTTGTTCATATCCGCCGAGCTTAAAATGCAGTTAAGCATTTAGCTTCGCCTTGTTCTGGATCTCTGCTAGACAGTGACGCATACTGCAGGACGTCGGTGATTCGTCAGAAACCAATAGGATTAGCAATGCAGAGAGCTGCATTGTGGGTACTTTCATGTCTGTGAGGTGTGAGTTTAGGTTTAATTCAGCAACTGTAAATGGAAAAACCAACAAGAACGGAATAAATGATGACAGGATTGCAAAATGCTGTTTGAAACTAATCCAATCATTCCCAACTACAACTCGTGCAGGGAGTCACAGCAAGAAAAAAAAACAAAAAAAAAAACATTCAGCTAGTTTTAACACCATATATGTTAGTTTCTTCCTACCTCACGTTTTAGTCGATGATAAAAATAAGGGCATAAAAACTGTCTAAAAACTCAGATGTTTTGGGTACAGTATAAGGCTTTAGTTAAACACAATTAGGAAAGCTTTATTTTGACAGAGGTAGTTGTATAAATGTGTTTTTAACCCAACTATAATTTTCCTTTAGTTTATGAAAAACATTTCATGAATTACTGAATTAAAAATGGAAAGCTATTCTAAAAGCATACATAGATATGTTATGAATATGAGTGTTAACATTTTTAGCAGCAACAGCCAATTTGATCCGATATACAGAATAAGTCATGTTGACTCATTCTGTAATCAGGTGGATTATAGTTGCTATGTAATCTTGGCTGCAGTGTGCATGTTCCTGATCCACAATGCAAACAGTATATACATGCATAGACACACAAACAGCAGGAAGGACTGGAGCAGCAATACTAATCTGGCTGTCTAGCTTCAGAAATTCTACACTAGCTCACCTCCTTATTTCACCCAGTGGCCCCCATTTTAGGAATCAGCTTCTATAGAGGGTGCCTCAAAGACCCTGTAATTTATCTGGGGAAAGCTGCATTGAGTGAGAATAGCCCTGGATTAGATTCCCCTCTCTTTGCAGCAAGAAAAAAAAAAAAAAAAAAAAAGAAAACACCCCCCCGATTCTCGTTTTTTCTATTACATTTACAGTAGGATGTGTTTTCATTCAGTTATTTACAATTTAGCTGAAGGATTCCAACAATTCCACAGTGAAATATCTACATAGTGATATTTTCTGGGTTTTTTTTTTGTTTGTTTGTTTTGTTTTTTTTTATTCTATCAACATCTTCACATTAAATCCATACAAACATTTAATTCAAGCCCATGATCAACAGTTCTGCTAAGATTCTTTCAAGATGAAAGGTTTTTCCTACAAAGCCTGAAAATTGCCAAGTGAACTGTGGTTGATAAGAAAATTATATTTGGTTTATCAGTTTTCTTCTTAGGAACATTAGAAACAAAGTGCGTCTGGACTGTGAATTTTCAAAGAATTTTATTTTATTCCCCCATAATGAGGATAAAAACCATTTGAATTTCCAGAGTAACATTTTAACCACTTCAGTTTAAGCAGTAGCTTTAAACCTGAATGCAGATTAACAGATATCTAAACCTTTCAATTAATCTTTTATAAAAAAAAAATATATATATTTCAAAGGTGTATGCTGAATGATACGCATTGATTGTCTTATGAAAAAGATTAATGTTACAGTGATTGTTTTCTTTACTCTGGTAAATTACAGAAGAAAAACCAAATCCTCACTTGATGATGAAATGCCCCAAGTCAAAGAAATAAACAAGTCTTATATTCCCTCTTAACTGGCAATCACAAGAGAGATATTATGTGATGGAGGTGTAGCTTAAAAGATTACTCTTGGAAGCCCTTTAAATTAGTTTCATTATTGTGATCATGGGACTAAAGGCAGTGATCAAACACAGAGTTAGAGCTCAAGAAAAGCCAACCCCTGAGGGAATAGCAAAAATACTGAAAATGCTCTGGCCACTTAGTGCCATCTCGGAAGCTGCTATAAAAATGGAAGGAGCATAAATGAGATTAAGCAACCATGTGTGGTCAGGAGAGATATCTTTCTCCAGAAGTCAACAGGCAGAAAAGAGGATCGGATGAAGTGGGGAGGGATTGGGGGAGGGGGCAGCAGGAGGGAAAAGCAGGATTAAGGGGAACTGAAGCTTCACTTAAGATTCTTTTTTTTTTTGGTAGATTTTGGAGCACACACTGTGTTTTCAGTACCATACATGCATATTGATAGCATGTGACATTTAATGTTTAAGAATTCTTAAAAGAAGTCCTATTCTCAGCTAAATGATAAGTAATACATATATGGCTCGATCAGATTGGTTGGCAACATTTAGAAAGAGACATAGTTTATTTCTGTTTTATTTTCAGGTGGTCTTTGCATTTAGCCTTTAGAAAAAATGGAAATATTCCTTTAACTGAAAGAAATATAAGAAATTACATATGAGGTAGTAGTGCAATGATAACTCATAGTATGCATTAGGAGTCCCTGATGACCTCATTTACACGTTGCTTATTATCCTAATCCATTCTAAAATTCTTTCCTCAATTTTAAATCTAAATCAGTGTTCACCTTTTTTTCCTGCCCCCACTTTCCCTCCCATCTCCACTGAAAATCTCACAGGTTGATGTGTTTAAAAAACCTTCACAGTAGACCCAGGCCAGATATTTATACTCACACTTTGATAAAGCCTTCTGTTATAAGGAAGTCATTTGGGGAGACCAGAGTACAGCTTAAATCTTTATGAGATCAGTCTCATTCAGCCTGCACTCTTGTCTGTGGCAGGATCGCGTGGTTCAAAAATGGACAAGAAAAGAGAGAAGAAATAGTTGAGAAAAGGATGTAAGTGGTCTGGAGAGAGTTAAATAAAGATTTGACCAGAAAATGTTAGCATCCATCAACAAAAGCACCACTATAAAATGTTTAGTTCAATGTTTAGTTCAATATTTAGGATATGATACAGGTTGATGTTCTGCATCATATCTGTGCAAAACAAGTAGACTGGCAGAGAGAATCATCAGGATCTCACTGATCCTGATGACGAGTGATCCTATGACCCATTCAATTTTCTGTCATCTGGTAGAAGAATTTGCCATTTTGTATCAAGATCAGTCAGAATATGTACCTATCTCAGTACAAAGTTCAATAAATCTTCTAAATTCCAATATAATAACCAGGCAGCATGCAGAATAGCATTTACAGTAATCTTTTCAGGAGGTTTGTAATTCTGCATGCAACAAGATTTCATAGCTTGAGGTCTCATTAGTATTTCTTATCAATGCTGAATAAGTCTTCTAAAGCTATAAAGTTGCCGTTTTATGGTGTTTCTCCTTTACTTTAAATTTTGTTTTTAGATTTTCAAATCAAAAGGAACAAGAATACACCATGAATTAGAATTTCTACTGGGAAAGCAGAAGCTCACCGAGCAGCCAGGAGTGCTGCATCCAATGGGGCTCAGATTTATTAAACCTTTGAGCTGGTTATGGAAAAGAAATGAAAATGTCCATTAATGTTCGCCCATTAGAACAAGAATAATGAAAACTACAATATATGGACACGTCAAACACACTGAATTATACCTCTCTTAAGTAACTCATTTTGAAATAGCTTTGATCATTTCAACTACAACAAAAAATATCCCAGATTGTACAAAAAAGGTATTGAAAATACATAATTTAAAGGACGTCTAAAAACTCAGATTTTCTAATATTGCTGTATGTTGACTTCCAGCTGGATTATTCAGTTTGAGCAAAAGAGAAATATAAAGAGAGCAGGAATGTACAAAACCAACAAAACTAACGGTCTTAAGGGAGGTCTCTATTCAGATGAAGCATTAAACCTAAGCCTCTTGCTGCATGCTCTGCATATAAAAACAGTAGGTCCTCAGCACACGTCGATATATCCTGTCTGATTGAATTTAATGGAATAAGAAATGCTGCTGCTCATCATCTCAGCACTCTGCAAACCTCCTTGAATAACAAACGGTGTTTTCTGTGCACATACTATAAACATGTGAATGGAACAGCCCTGCACATATCTGGGAAGATTTCTCCCACATGAACCTAATCACATAACACACACACACACAAACAACCTACCCTCCAGACCTGTCATTCAAAAGGTAATTACCTGGCCTTACTAACTGACAAGGTTACAGCAGGTATGGGCCAGGGAAACTGGAAGTTGTTAACCTTAGATTTGCTCAACATTTACATCCAAACAAAGCATCACTTTTGTAAGCCAGAAAGATGTGATTGATCTCAAGTATATTAGGGGATTTTTGCTCATCATCATTATTCAAATTCTGCTGCTGCTTGTCCCGTTAAAACTGCCAAACAACTATGGATTGGATTTGCTTTATTGATCCCAAGCTTGGAAATTACATGGCAGCAAGGCAAGAAATACAAAATAAAAAAACAGAAATAAAAGCAGGGTAATATTCTTATGTACAGAAAGTATTAAATATATATAAATACAGCAGTAATCAGGATCAATAATAAATGATGAGTAGAATATAAACTATGCAGTAAACTTAAAGTATGCACTGTGGAAGGAACAAAAGTTAAGACCTTAGACGGAGTCTTTATTAAATTGTGTAATGGCATAAGCTGGAAAAGATTTTCTGTTTCTGTCCCGTCAACAGCAGAGCTGTAACAGTCTGTTGGAGAAGGTGCTCTACCGTCTGTCCAGTGTTTGGTAGAGAGGGTGCTCCCCATTGTCTACGTTGGATAACAGTTTAATCCGCACCCTTCTCTCCACAAAGTAAAAGAATGCACCAACCCCACAGTGATACATAGTGACGGCAGCATAATGCTGTGGGAGTTGCTTTCTTCAGCTCTTCAGGGTGGATGGGAAGATTAATGGAGCTAAATACAGACAACCCTGAAAGTCAACCTGTTAGGTAGAGAGGACTTCATAATGGAGCAGGCCAACAACCCTACAGATCCAAGTTCAACTACAATTGAATGCTTTAGTTAGAGTGCATTTAGTGTCTGTGGAAGAACTGGTACATACAAACATTTTTTTTTCAAAGCACACCAGCATTCCCCACATAAAACAACTAAGCTTAAATTATTTTTCCAAGAAAAGGCAAAAATGGCAGAATCAAGACATGCAAAGCTGATTGAGGCATACATCCGTAAACATTACACTCTAGCTGAAACAAATGGTGGCTCTACAAGATATAAACTCTGAACTGAATACATATCCATGGTGTTATGGTCAGGTTTTTACCTACTTTACATTTTGAAACCTTCTATGGTTTCCTCCTACCCCTTGATGGAGTTATATTTTTGTGTTGTCCATTACATAACATTTTAAGAAAAGTAAATGAAATAAATAAAAGTTCTTCATTTTGTAACAATGTTTAAAGAATTTGTTTAATGGGTATACATACATTTGGGATATAACTACACATTTCAGTATCACTCTGCTGGCATAGGGCGGTGCTGTCTTTAGCCTATCAGCACTTTTCATTACAAAGGCATGAATGGTGGCAGGCAGAAAAGAGGACAGGGGGACCATGACCTTGAAGATGACTGTATTGCTAATGTGTGATAATGGCTTGTGTGTTTTAGAGTCACAGAGGAGACCGGCTGTTGGTATGTGGATAAATAAAGTCCAGAAGATGCTGATATTTACCTAAACCAGTGTATTACACAATATTAAACTTGCTTTTATTTTGCAGATTAAACACTGAAACACCATTAGGATAAGTGTAGGACTGACAAAAACTTCGCACGCAAGCAGAAAGGTTTCGATGCACAAACAGAAAAAGCTGAAGAATCTACTTTCTTCTACAAGCGTGTGCAATGGAGATCACAACGTCCATATCATGTCAACCTGATGCAGAGAATGTATCTTTTAGCCAGTGGATTCTGAAAAAAAGTTAAAAAAAAAAAAAAGGTGTGTGGGGGCCTCATCATGGCACTGTATTTCATAATCTTGAGATTGTGGATTGTTTGTTTCAAGTACTTGCTGGGGTCTTAACAATAAATTAGCAGAATGTTGCAGCATTGTGTGATGAGGCTGCAGCCTCAACATAAAGCAAGTATGTGTCATCAAGCTTCTCTGATTATCTACTGACAACTGGTGCTCATTTCATAGATCAGCTCTTTTATACTGCGCCCTGGACCAAGATAAGCCAACTCATTCACAAAAATAGTGACAAACTTGGATGGGGGGGGGATGGGTAAGGTTTTACTTCATTGAAATACAATGAGAAGTTTAAACAAAGAAGAAATTGAGTAAAAGGACTGTCAAAAATAATAAGCAATCAAAGCAAAAGACATAAGTAATCATTGAGTTTGGGAGATTTTAACATATTATGGGGGAAGTAAATGCATAATTTCCCCTTATGTCAGTTTTGAAACATGCGCCTTATGTTGAGGCGAGACGTAGGCCTAGTGGTATAATTTAGAATCAGAGATGGTGTCCAGAGCTGGTTTGAAATGCAAACAAGTATTTCAAGGCTTCTACAAGCTTCATACATATTCCTACAAACAAACACCAAGAAACACGGATTTCTTATGGATATATTCTGATGAACTTTAGGATCAGGATATGTTAAGTCTACTTGGCCTTGGCTCCATATGAAATATGCAGGGCTGACAAAAGTCAGCTGTTTTGAAATGATAACCTACATTAAGGTGGAAATGGGTTTTCCCTTGTGGCCTGGTACATGGTAATTGTATCACCCTCATAACCTACCTACAAAAAGTCTATCTCCGCACCAAATAAGACCTTTCCTGTGCCACCTGTGCAACACTTTCTTACATCTGTAACCTACATATGGATTCATCTTAAGAACAATCTATATTCACAAAAGAAATTCCACTGGAAGAATGAATTCTGTTATACTGGCTACAAAGAAATCCTGTTCAGTAGCGTTAGATGAAAGGTCGGTCATGATCTTGTCTTCTATGCATCCTCTTATACCATTTATGCATTTTCCTTAGAGTTATCACTACCCAACACTGACAGGTTATGGCCTACACCATAAACTGAAGCAGCTGGATGCAAACATGTCAATAGACTAGAAGCAAAGCAGTTCATCCATTTATTCATGTGCTTTATTAAAATCGTTTTAAAAACTAGTTGTGAAGGTAAAGAATTCAGGAGGAAACTCAAACATTTCATCTTTCTTTGTTTATTTTAAAGTTTTTGAATTAAAAAAAAAACAAAAAAAAACACATCTAGTCCCTTTATAGAGTCCTGACTCTGCCTCATTATTTTCCTTGCACTGGGAAGCACCCAGAAACCCCCATAAAGATGTAATCAAAAAAAATGTGATGACCAAACTGGTTTCTGACACAAAGGAGCAGAAACCCTACTTCATCTTCCCTTGGATGAAGAAGCTTCTCATCCCATCTTTAAGCAACCCTATGGAAGAATCTAATTTGCCTTCATATTCTTCTGATCGTGGTCCACAGGAAATCCTTATATTGAAAACATAAAAAACATTTCCAGAAAAGCACAAAGTAAAAAAGAAATCTAATGTTTTTAATGGTCAAGCATATTCTTCATGTAAAGAGTTTGTACCACCAACTTTGGGATTCCTTTGACAGCTTCTTGGCATTTCTTTTTTTTTTTAACCGACAGCTCATTTTACCAAATTCAGAGCCCTGGTTAATGAGGACAGAAATTAGAAGTGAGTGAAGGTCACTGTCCCTCTAAAGCAGCCATCAAAAAAATACTTAATCATTACAAGAACCAGCAAAGCCGTTTCCGGAATCTTCATTGAACCCAGAGCCACTTGACTCATGTAGAACTACTTTGTCAAAGACTAAGAATAACTACTTGGCTCTTCCTTTTTTCCATAATTGTCCCTGTGATGTATATAGTACTGGGGGTTTAACATTTCGCATTGGAATGTTCCATTTCCTTCGATTTTCTCTTAGCACCATTTTACGAACCCTTTTGCAGGCAGGAAACACAGCCATTTCAGTTTGGAGGTAGCTAGAAGGAAAACCAGAGGTGAGAGAAAAAGAGGACGACACTCCACAATATCCACTATGCTTTGGCAAAAACACAGTATTTTTCTATGACGAATTGCACTTTTCCATCCCTCCTCCTGAGCTGTCAAAGACTATGTAATTCAAACTTGATGCATGATGGTCCAGAAACAGGTCATGTTTGAATTTGACAGCTGCCTCACAAGTAGCTGGGGTAAATTATCACACTTCCAATATCTAAAACTCGGGGACATGTTTATGACCTCACATATAATGCACCGTATAAAAACACAGGCAGACAAGAATACCTTTGGGTGTACAGGGTTTGGGCAGGGTTAGGAAGGATTATCTTCTATTCATTTATCATTTTACATCTCACTTTGAAAATATTTCACTTGGTAGTCAGAAACAGTTACTTTAAATGATGGGAGGGGCAGGCAACTAGCTACTAAACCCCACATAGGCTACAGTGCAAGAGGAAAAAGGTCTCAGTTATTCCTAACAAAAATCTAGAGTTTTGTTGAGATGATATTGAAGGATTAATTATGCATCAATTTATTGTAATCTGCCAATTCTTGATCAAATTTTATAATCAAAACTCTAAAGCTCATTGTGCCCAAGTCAATATCTGTGTTTGGCCACTTTTCAGTAACATGTACTCAGAAAAACTTCAAGGGAAGGTGCACAACAGACAACTTGGACAAGTGCCTGAAACATCCTAATTAACTTTTATTAAAAGAAGTGACTTTACTTAAAACTTCCCTTAGAAAATTTTGCTTCTGAAGAGTGGTATAAAGGACCCTGTTATTTTAGTCATAATTCAAATCTGACAACCATAGGTCAAGGGTCTGTAATCTGAGGGTCCAGAGCTACTGGACATGCAGCTCATTGGACGGTCCACATAAACTCATACTAGCAGTGGGAAAGAAAAGAATAGATGGTTATAGCAATAAATGACAGTTTTAGCATTCTCTTTGATGTAGAATAATATCCAACTTTAACGGAGATAAACTAGATTTACTTATAGTACTGTTTAGAGCCATTTCTCTGATTGATGATTTCTAACTAAATTGGAAGCGTTTGATTTTTAAATATTTATAGAATAGAATAGCTTTTATTGTGTTAAATTATAGAAATTCAGGTGTAACAACAGCAAAGTAAAAGACAAATGGAAATTTTATTTCAACTTCAAAGAATGAAAATAAAATGATATTTCTTTAAAAAAAGGTAGATACTCAAAGTTGAAAGCAGAATTTCTTCAAAAGGTCATGTCACATTTTTGCCTCAGGAAAGTTTTAATTAGGCAGACCTAATACAAATATGGCTTTTTGTATTATAAAGGTTGCCTATTCCTGCCATACAGAAAGGTCGGGAAGTGGATAGACCGCTAAATAGAGAGCCTATCTTTCTAGTAACATTTCTTCTTCAAAACATACAGGGGCAGTACCGGCATAACACATAAGGTAATCCTTATTTCATTCTACCATCACAACACTTGTGAGCAAGACCAAGATACTTGAACCACTCTAGCTGAGGAAGAGATTGACCCCTGACCAAGAATTACCAGCCAGCCATTTCCAATTAAAAAAAATAAAAATTATGGTATCATAGCTCAAGAAAAAAATAAAAATTAATTTTAAAAAAGTTCACTCTAGCCCTTTCAAACTTCAAAATCACTCCAGTGCAATCTGAAGGTTGTTGCTTGATACAAAACTATCTAATCTGCAAAACACAAATAAGACCCAGATGCTGCGAGACAGCAGTAATACCACAGTCAAATCTACAATGAGATCAAGATCAACTTAATGAAGAGAACAGAAGTAACCCAAATTGTGAGAAAAAGCAATAAATCTTTTGTAGTCAAGATGTAGAAAAGAAGGACTTATCCCTGCTGCTTAAAACTATGCTGCAAACCTTCCCCAGTGTATTGTGAAGGTCATGGTTAGAGGATGAAAATCAAATCACATCAACAAGAAGCAGATGTGAGATTCTGAAAATCCAAAATTAAAGCCTCAATGTCCAACAATGACATTTCATCAGTAAGAGGGCGAAGAATCCCAGGTTTGTGTCTCATAATGTAGACACACAGTCCTTGCTTTGGCTATACAAGGACCTGCCAGTCCTTAGAAAATGATTTACTTTATTTACATGAGCATGGCTTGCAGCAGTTATTTTTTTAAGAGAGTGATGTGAACCCTCTACCCATCCTTTAATCACCGGGATTTATGCCTCCTTTGTGCTATTAATGCAAAGGGGTGCACCTTGCAATGTTAGAGACTAATGAATGGTAAGTTAAATCTGAAAACATAACTGGTAGAAACTGATTTTAGAAAGATAAGATAACTCAGATTTAGTTTCCAATATTGCTGCTAAAGCAAAAGGCCAAACTTGCAGTGACAGCAATGATGTGATTTTCTTGCAAAACTGAATTATGGGAACACTCCATGCTTGCAAGAAGGAAAAGTGACAAAATGTTAGAACACAGTGAAATTACACGACTAGACAGGCTGTTCTTCAGTGCCAGGTTCTATTCAGAGCAGCATGTGTTGAGAATATGTTTTAGAGTCACATCACATTCATAATAGTCTACATGTCAGCTAGAAATAATCAAAACAATGCCACAAATGCAGAAAACTGGGATTGCAAAATACATAAAAGTTTGAAAAGTTGCTCCATTTTCTAAAAAACTCTTCAGAGCTTCCAGGTTACATTGCATAACTCCATTAATCTATGCACTGATGGTTTAAGAGGATAAGGTTGAGAAATGATTTCACATCATTACATAAGGATTGACCTGCAGCTAAAAAGTAAGGGGGTCCTTAAAGAAGTGTGAGAGAATGTGTGTTCCTCTGTGCTCATACATATGTAGGTAAGTGATTGCAAAAGGAAGAGGGAGAAAGAAACACTAAACGAACACTGGATTTCTAAAGCCTCGGGCTTCTTTCTCTCCTTCAGTATAAAAGAATAGAAAGAAAACTGAAAAAGGCATGAATAACACAGATGAAATGATGAAACAACTGTTTCAAAAGAATAAAGAACAAATGAGTTCATTTTTATAAGTGATGTACCAGCTGCTGTTTTTTTATAGCTTTGACCTACCAAGTTTCTGAGGCATAAAACATCACCTAAAACATGCTTCCATTTTGCTCTGTTGATCTAAGGCATATTTGCTAGACTCTGAATTAAAGACCTTAGAGTGTAATATGGACTTATCCATCCTAACTGCTGACAGTGGCAGCCTGGATATTGTTGAAAACAGCTTCTGTCTTCTAAATATCCTATATAAAAAGAGCTTACTAATAATTAGTTCAACTCAAATAAGTGCGTATTGCTGGGAGAAAATGCAAATATAGCCCTAAATTCATTTACATAATGTCTTTTCACAGATGTTTACTTAAAAGGCAGAAAAACTGGCCCCTTTCAGACAACAGGTGAGCACCTGCTTTACAACAGACATTGCTACAAACATTTTACTATTGGTTTAGAAAGAAATGATCACGATTTGATTTATGCCATGTCATCTGAAAGTAGTGTGGGGATAAGACAGCAGTATGTTTTTAAAGCTTATTTATGGCTGATTAGAAAATATAATCTGATGAAAATCAGAATAAAAAGGTAAATATCTGAACATGAATACAAGGTCCAGTTTCCAGGATCAATGCAAGTTTCAAGCATTTAGGAAGTTGAGGTTTTTATATTGTTTCATACTTTCATACACCTCAGCTCTCCTCAGCCTAAAAGAAACAAAGTTATATCTTTTTAAAAGCAGTTTTGTAAAAATTAATTCTTAAGCTAAAAGCTTATCAAGAACAAATTTCTTTTCAAATATTACAGTTGAATAGTTTTAGCTTAACCAGAAGTGCTTGTTAATAATCACTCCTTCCCCATTACATCAGATCAATTACACAATTATATACACCATTGCTTTGACTTTTGTGTCTTTATTAATGGGATCATGCTGTGAGGATCTAAAGCTATGTGTCCACTAACAGCTAATTACTGATGATATTTCCAGACAGACCTCTTGATAGAGTAAAATATCCTGAAGACAGTAATGTTTTGGGAGTTTTACCACAAATAGCGCTTTTGCAACTTTATGGCTACTTCCACCTCTCATAGGTCCCATTTGTAAGCAGGAGTGCTGGAGGAGCAAAATACTAAAAATCTTTATACTTGCTGTTGCAACCAGACTCCACATTTACGCTTAATTTATTCATCTTTTACCAAGGTGGTAAATCTGGAAAGATTATGAATGAAAATACAGGAGAGGGTGGAGCTGGGGACTCAGTTTATGCATTTTACATCTCACTATTTATCAACACCCATTGCTGCCGATCTTCCTGTAAGAGAGGTTCATTAATATACTAAATAATTCAGGTTGCACACATTTCTAAATACCTCTGGGACTTTATAATGAAATTATATTATGGTTGATCAAACAGAAAACCATTGAGTCACTGATCCATCCCACCTTTATCAAAGTTTATCAAACAAGGTATTTGTAACCTAAATCAAACAAGAAATCTGGAAATAATTTCCATAGAAAGTGGTCACATGACACAACCAGAGTAAACTGAATCCGCTTGGAGACACTGAATATTGGAGTGTGATAACACAGATATACACAGAGCATAATACAGGCTGCAGGTCAATGTCCAAAGTGATACATTTCATAAATTCAATGTGCAAATTTAATAAAGGAATAATAAGGCTGTGAAATGAAACAATGGCCTCCGTTATCAACAGTGACACTTACTGTTTAGGGAACTGCGATTAAATTCAGTTGTGTTACCAAGCTATTGTTTGTCATGTGTTTAATATAAGTGATGTAACAATTCAAAGGGAATATGTTGTTTGCACAATATTAGTGGTATGCAGCATGAACAATCTGTTGGGGTAACCTGGATTAACCCATTATCTGAAGGACAAAGCTGGGAAGCAGATTAACAGACAATAAAGGACGGATAGTAACAGAAACAAAATCAGGGGATATGAGGGATGGCACCGTGATAAGGCTTTGAAATAAAGACTGACCAAAACATTTTTTTTTTAAATCAGTTATTAAAGAATTTATGTCGAAATAAAGTGACTTTGATGTCCTACTTTTGTGTATCTAAATACCTTAATTGTTAAACCTTGATGACAATTAGAAACAGTCAAAAAATTTAAAAAAAAAGAACCTCGAATACCTGCTAAAGTGTTTAGATGGAGGTTTTATTCAAGCTTGCTTGCTATTGCACTACCAGTTGGTTCACTGTGTACTTTGTCTATTCTAGAAAAAGCCAAGTGATTGTGTCCTGGTGACTTCTACAGTTCAAAAGCTGGCACACAATTTAAAGACGAAAACACATTTCAACAACATAAACAAATCCACCCCCCTAACAACTGATTCCACTTCTACGTTCTTCTCATTCAGTTCATTTCAGCTAGCAGACTTGGACAAAGATCAGCACAGAAAAGCCTGAACACACAAAAACTGCATTCACAGGCTGCCACCGACACAAACAAAATTGCGACTGCACTCTTGCCAATGCAGCAGTTTTTTTCAGGGTCAACGAGTCCATTATCATTTAAATCAAGGTGAAGAATTCCAGTTTCAAAATGGACATTTTTTACAAACGCCCCAAATTAAAGAAAACCCACACATTTCTTTACCGACCTTTATAAATGTCACTACACACAAAGCTGTTATTTTGCTGTAGCCAACAATTAATGCGTTCAACATTTGGGCATCCCTAAAGCCAACTCAAACAGTCAGCTCTCCTACAGACCCCTCACCCCACACTGGAACACAGCTGCCCATCTGAGGCGACATGTCAGATCACCCCCAATCCTTCTCCTGCTTTGCTGGGACATCAAGGACACAGTCAACAAAAGACTTAGACATTCGCACTCACCCCAGCATGAACAGATTGACTAGCCATGGAGCTCAAGCTGACCTTCCATCAACCACACACTCAAACTCATTCCTCCACTACTGTCACCACTGTTCAGGCCTGTCCATCAACTTCAGCAATGCCACACCTTCTGGTCACACTTAAGTGTAGACTAGTAAATAACGGAAAACTGGTGAAAAGTATTTAATGGAATTGGTATGAAACATCACCCTGAATGGAATGAATAGGCGTGTTGTCAGAAAACATATAACGTGGTGAACCAAAAAGACATTAGGTACAAAATGACCAAAACTATAAGAGGTGCAGCAGTAAAATGACAAGCCATTTTCTACTGTCTTGTTAACATTTTCGGTTAATACTTTGAAGCAGTACTACTTTAACTTATGTCTTGTCATTCTTTCTTCCTCAAGACTAAATCAAAAAACCAATGTGTTCTGACTGACCCCTTGTTGAAGTTAAATCTCAAGAAGTTTTGCACTTATTTGGCCAAAAGTACTTCAATCAATAATCCACATGAAGCCGTATTTGCTAAATGTTGCGGCTGCAAAAGGGAGGAAAGCGTATTTTAAACTTCTGTTGGTACTATCTTTTGAACCTTTGTGTGAACGGCTGATATTTTAAAACCAGACATTCATCCCCATGTTTTCTGACCATTTTAGACCCAACATGGGTAGTCTGACAAGACATGTAGCGCAAACTGACCTTCCCATAACACACGGTCACATTCAATCCTCCACAACAGTCACTGCTGTTCAGGCCCATCTATCACCCAGCAGTGATAGTAGATCACCCGTTTCTAAGCAATACTGTGAGGAATTGACAATATTAGGTATTAAGGAATTTGAAATTGAACTGTATTCGTCCAAAATTTGCTAGGCCATCAAACATTTTCAATTAGATAGAATAAGAGGGTTACGGAGAAGGGCTCTTGATTTATAAAATGATTTCCTTTTTGCACATTTAACTTTGAACTTTGAACTCAAACTGCATTGAAACCTCTTAAAACCATTAATGAGCTTTAATTTCCACAAAGGTTTTTGAAAGTTACTATTTCAAAACCACTGAAATACATAATCCTTGTTTTTTCTTATTTTAATATGCTGCAAGCAAAGTGCCGCTGTGACTGGATTTCTCCTCAGCTTAGTGGAGCAAACTAAGGGGTAATGCAGCACTTATTAGAACAATTTAAAAAAAGTTATGATTTATGAACAAAACATTTGAATAGTAGAGCTTCATATACAGGCATCCTACATTTGTTTAAGTCTATGTAGCAAAATAATAAATACACGATTAAAATATTGCCATAAATGTTTAACTCATTATTTCAACAGCAGCAGGAATATTTATTATTCTTCAGATAAAAAGAAATGCAAATAAGGTATCCAGTATCTATGTTAAATCGTTGACCGTCTAATGATTCTGCGGATGATTTTCCTGAACATTGCCCAAAACAAACTGTTTATCTTAAACCCCATTTGGGAAAAATAGGATAAATTTGGCTTTTGATCCTTGAACTCCATCTGTGTACAAAACAAACTTCTCTGCTTTTTACTTTAATACCTTTGCAAACCCTTTCACACTCAACTTTGTAAAAAAAACTGTCCACTGTATTTCAATCAAACCATGCCAATAATCTGAGGCTTCTAAAGACTTTTGACCTCAACACTGCCAACCTCACTCAACTTTCCAGTTCTGCCCTGACTCACTCGCCCCCTCCATCACAAAGACACACACAAACATACAAACATGTATCTCACTGAGTGACACTTCCACTCAGCCCATACCAGCGGGAAATCCTGGAGCAGCGTTTAAACGCTTGGTCAAACCCCGTCTGAGTGTGGTGCTATAGGCCTGACAGGAATCAACTTCACTGGAACTTCATACTTTGGCAGCACACACAAACAGCACTAACGCCACCTTGAACTTCTATAGTACCTCCGGCCCCCCACACACAGTGTTCAGAGTGAGCAGAAATTAAGGGAAAAATGACTGCGTGCAAAATTAAGCAAGCACGAATGGTGTTCAGATATATCAATTATAAATATATAAAAATCCAGATGAATAACAAACTGAGATAAGGAGCGGTGTGTGCATGTGTGTACATCAGATGTGTGTACAAAAGATGTACACACATCTTTGTTTTCTTTTGTACTAAAGAAAACAAAGGAAATTGCAATTGTAAAGATGTGTAATTAGTGTCAAAAAAGAAAATAAAGCATGAAATTACATCGAAGGTCACACATTTTATTGAACTGATTAATTTGTCAAGGACGAGCACTATAGATCTAGAACAAAAAGTCAGAACCTGTCTTTTTTTTTTTAAACTGTGATAATTATCTAGTTAAGATGAATGATCAGGAGGTGTAATCAGTAATCCACTGTGGTGAGGTTGCGAGCTTTTCAAGAAATGACCTAAACTGATCCTCTGCAGCTCTGAGTTGTATTCAAACAGCCTTCACACTTATCTTAGCCTTCCTAAGCCCTGCACTGATCCCTTCCGCCTGAAGCTAAACTGTGCAAGTCTCTCTCTTGTGTTCTTGCGTGTGTACATGCATGTGTGTGTTTTTGTCCAAATTACAGCCTCCTGCAAACATCTGTGTATTGCATGTGCATGCATATGCCAATCGCAATGCAGGCTTGTACAACTGCCTAAGTGTTCACCTGTGCACATATGTCAGTTTGAGCAGCACTGAGGGACCACTCAGGACGAAGCGCCTAAGGCACGCTCACCAGCCAACTTTAAAGACGTGTGCAGCTCAGCCTGCACTACTGCAAAGTCCTTCTGCTGATCAGCATGCACCCATTCAGAAGCTCTGGTTTATGCACACACTAAGGTCACGCCTTGTTGCAAACAGCATGTTGATCAACGCATTTAACTGTAGCTGAACTTGGCTCCATCAGTGACATAAAACATCACTCCTTCCCATGTGGCGGTGAAAAACCTGGGAGAATACTGCTAAATCTTTTTACTTTAACTATACCTATAATTTTGTCCAATTACAATGGAATAAAAATTCTGTATATTAGTGGCTTACATCATTGGCTTTCGCACAGTGATGGGCCTTTACACATTTGAAGGTGGTGGGGGGGAGGTTCTTCTTAGAAAGGCAAATGTATCCAGGTATACTTGTCGCCTCCAGACTGACAGGGCACCATGGGGGGCCGAATGAGGAAAGTGGGGGATGTGTCAGGGATTCACTGGCATCAGGAGAGGTGTGTGTGTGGGGAGGGTGATGAATGTAGAAGCACTGGTTGTGATGGTAACATAAAAAATGTGTATACGAGTGTGTATGTTCTGACAGTAAGTGATTCAGAGGACCAAGGATGACAGTAATGACTGCTCTCAGACAAAATGAGGGGATTCTACACAGCTATCTTCATGTCAGAGAGATGTGTGACGTGCCTGTGTGTGCATTATGCAAGTATATGTGGAAGACAGGTGTATATGAAGGACAATGACTGGTCTCACTTAAACTCACAGCTGAGGTTTGAGGACACTCCCACTTCTCCCAGTATTTCCACAGAAACCAGGCCAAGCCCAGATTAAAGCCTGACTATGTATGCTTGTACAGATATGTAGATATGAATAAGAGATGAAGTAAAAGCAAAAAGTGTTGGCTGTGATAAGTCAGAGCGAGTGAGCAAAAGACGTAACAGAAACACTGCTGGATGCTTGTTTCAGAAAAGATAACCTTTAGACAAGTCTGCAAACCGTAGTGTAACCTCTGCTGTTGTAATGTCAAGTGGAACATTACGATTATCTGTAGAAACCAATGCGTCTCACTAATACCACTACCTGTGTATTGACTGTTTGAGTTAGAGTATCAGAGTACCACCCCAAAGATCGAAACTTTTGCCGGACACCTTCACCCTCAAAGAAGCTATATCTGATCTATTATTTTGTCTGGTTAAGAAAAAGGCTTTGCACACAACGCATTAACAGACACAGTTAAGTAAAAACAACTGGGGACAACTAGGACGACTTTCCTCTGCCAACAGAATGACAAGGGGCGGAGCGTTTGCAAGGCAGCAGCTCCTCCGATGCATCCACAGCAGGGTACATAAACAGAAACAGTGTGGCTGCTGAAGCACCAGGAAATATAACAATACCTCCATTGCCTCTCACCGCATACACAGCTAAAAAGCTAGAAGAGAAAATGTATCAGAACCATGAGGATTTTATTTTACCAAGTTACTGGCTTCTAAAAAATGCATCCTAAAAG
Source organism: Jordanella pulchra (assembly GCA_034780135.1). Lineage (NCBI taxonomy): Eukaryota > Metazoa > Chordata > Actinopteri > Cyprinodontiformes > Cyprinodontidae > Jordanella > Jordanella pulchra. The sequence continues at coordinate 48,467 of JAUZNJ010058328.1, forward strand.
CAAGATAAAGAGACACCCAAGTGATATATAAGATCTATGACAATAATCCCCTAAATGCAAAAATATGTCTATGTGATAAAGGGCAAACAATCTTTTTAAACATGTATACTGTATATTTTACAAGCAGAGTTGGTTAGAAGAGTTAAATATTGTACTCAAATAAGAGTAACACCAGTTCATCATACCTTTACTTAATCAAAAAGTAGCCAATCAAGAAAGTTAAGTAAAAAAGTATTTGGGATAAAAACTAGAGAGTAATGAGTAAATCACAACATATGAATAACTACTTAAAATTGTGTAACTGTGTTTGCCCTCTTGAACGTTGATAAACAACAACAAAAAAATAACAAAAAAGGAAGCAGTGGCCAAAACTGTGAAAAAAATGCAAGAGCATGAGGGAGGAGAGATGATCACCTGGTTATGTGTTCACTTAATCTGTTAAGCTTGTAGTTCCAAATAAAAATAGACGTGTTTATTATTATTTTTAAAATGCTATATTGAAGGAGTTTCATAGTTGTGGCAAAACATTTCCCTAAGTCTGTTCATTATCCTGTTGGGAGCATTCCTGGAACCCATTTTAATGGTTTAATCTTGTTTATATGAATACCAGAATACTATTGAACAGACTGAAATTTAGCATTATACCATGATATAAGTTTTGGCATACTGTCCTTTTCAACATAAAGGTTATGAAGCCAGTCCTAAAAGTTGGTAATGTTTACATTTTAGAACATTTTAAATTACCTATTTACTGCTTACTGTGTATTGAATTGGCCTCCAAATTGCAGTTGGTCTTTCAGATACAAAGTAAACCTGTGTTAAAAAAAAAAAAAAAAAAAAGGAACAGCCCTTTTGACAAAGATTGTGTGTCTTTGTCTGGAGCACTTTAAGAGTAGTGATATTCTAAAGATATGGCTCAAGTAAAAGTTGTGAAAAAGTTAATCAAGCGGATATTAGTAAGGGAATGAAACTAGTTCCTATCCTTACCCCTTTATAATGATACCTCAGATTTGTTGGTATGGAAAGTGGAGATTGATAACAATAAAAGTGTTAGGGTAGTTTATATGAAATGGCGTTTTCTTCGCCTTTGGATTGACAAATAAAAATAAAATAATGCAGGAGCAACATGTGGAGAATGCTTTTGGGCTTTACCCAGCTTTACTGTCTGTAGGTTTCCCTTAAATGACAAAATGTCACATTAAACTGCTACACTGTTAGATGTGTCTGTATAAAGCTACAATAGGTTAAGCTATAGTGAAACTGGTTGAGGCTACTAGGTTCAACCTAATCTGAATTATTAAACAAAATAGTAATAGAAAACAGTACATACTTATATCCTATAAAGAGAACAGAGTTGGTGTAAAACCTATTTTGCAACTTTTAGAAATCATGTTATCATTCAAAGGGCAAAAGGCTTCCTGAACTGATTTCCCACCATTTCATACAGCAAAAATACACAAGATGCATGACAACTCCGTACTGAAAAAAAAGAGAAAATGCTGTGGTTGCTTAAATTCAATATTTTCTATGTTGATACCTTGTAAAATAACAAATACATGCTCTGTTGCCCTCTGGATTCAGATCAACTAGTGAAATTAACATGAAAATTAACTTCTTTTAATTTTCAAATGCATTATTATCTAATTAGAATTTGCACAACCAGAATCAATTTCTACATTTGATGTGAATACCTGATAAACTGCACAAGTAAAAAAAATCTGATATATAAGCAAATAAAAGTGTACATCAAGGTTTTTCAATCTTACATCTTGCACTAAATTATTTCATAATTCACTGATCTCCAAAAATCTGTGTGCACTTTTTATAAAACCACCAGATGTCCTTGTACATCTGGTTCAGTGAAGGCACTGCTAATAGGTTTCTTACCCTACAACCACCCCATATTGTACCATACAGGTTTTCTCAATGTCAGCTTGTCAGGAAATACTCTGAGGGCCAGACTCCACCTGACTTCCCAACACACTGAAATTGTACCACAACCAGCAGCACGCCGCACACACACACACGCACACACACACCCACAGAAGCCTCTGGCCTTCCAGATTGGTCCAACTCGCTGAACGCCGATTGCTACGGTCATGTCTGCCAGTAACCTACTGGCATTATGACCTTCCTAGGACATATAGGCTATACCAGGTTA
>JAUZNJ010058329.1:0-28469 GCA_034780135.1 Jordanella pulchra
TTAAACCAAAGATCATATTTAGAATGAAATCTCCGTAAAAACCATCAATACAATACAATCTTTCTTCCAACCAGCTGTTCTGCTGTCATGCCAGTGAAGTCATCTGTGTCCCATTACCATCAACAATGAATATATAACACTGACTCTCTGCACGTAAGCCAATGATTGATCTTTTTCAAACAGCCAAGCTGACTATGATATAAGCAGATTAAATATGTGAAAAAGCTAAATTTATATACATTAATGTAAACTTTATATGTCGTCGTCTAGCATTTGAACTGTAATGGATGTTTTCTTGTTCATTTCATGGTTAAAAGTCAAAGAGCAATTTACTAATCATGCAAAGTTTGTTTTAAAAACAAACTTTCTAACCTAATCACCAGGGATTTTATCATATTGGGTACCTTTATTATTGCAGGCCATCCACTGTACTGGCCCTTTGTCGTAGCTGTGCTGCCCCACTGAAAATGTAAAAATGCGCACCTGTAAAGGAAGCAAGGTCCGATTTGGCTAAATAAAACATGACAAAATGGCCAATAGCTAAATTTTACTCAATTAAAAGCAAATAAAAGTCCTACCTCTCGCTTTGGGTTGTATTTCTGAAAGATCTCCTCTGCTCTCTCTTCTCCTCCATCGGTGAACAGCATTATGATCCGGTTACAGTTGGCCCTCGACACATTGGTCTGGTTTACAGAGAAGCAATGATTCTTAAGTTTGCTCAGAAACGCTGCTGCTCTGATAAATGTGAATTCACAGAAAGTGCAATAACATAAAGAACCAGATGAGGGCGACAAATACTAACTCAATGGGAACACATTGTGTCGTATTATTCACCTTTTATAGAAAATTATAACCGAGTAATTATGAGCTAATTCATGCACCTCTGGTTAAACAGCAGTTTATGCAAGGAATATACACAAACATAAATTAACACTTTTTGACCTTCAGTGTAATCAACAAACTTTCCAACTTAACAGGGAATAAAGAATTGTGTTTATATTCTACTCAGGTTAAGTGTTTCCTATTAACTGAAAGTTTTATTTTTTTACTTTTAACAGCAAAGCTACGGCAGCTTCTAAATCATACAGATGATCTTACTTCAAAAACAATTCAAAAGGCGGCAACTAAAGATTGCGATGGCATCCTTTGAATCACGGTGGACAGTAAAGACAGTCATCCCCAACTGGTGGTGCCACAATGAAATTATAAGCAGGGATTGTTGCAAAATGAATAAAAAGATTAAAAATAAACTAGTCAGGGAAGCTACCAAATAGGTCTACAGCAACATTAGGAGCTACAGGTATCTCTGGAAAGTATTAGCTGTGCAGTTCGATTGACAAGTGGTGAGATTAAGGCTCTAAATTACTATAATTACCATCATTTTAAAAAGGTGTTTGAAAACAAAACAAAAAACTAAACCCATATGGGATTTAGGGGCGCTAGTTTTTCGTCTGGAGCTGAAATTGGAAATCAGTAGTTCCAAACACTTTGAGGTTTAGTAGAAAGCAGAAGAAGAACTTTATCATTCATTTAATATACAGTATTTTAGCTTGTACTTTAGCCAATCAGTAACTTTTAGAATGATAAACCAAAGCAAACATCTAAGTCTGAAGAAACTATAGCTTCATCAAAAGAAGGAGGAATTTTCAGTAATGGGGATAGCCATAACCACGATAAATATATTTGATATTGTGGAGTGAGAATTTGATGATATGCATGAGAGATGCTTTTGCAAACTGACATTCAGAATATGGAGAGTTTTTACAAAGCAGACCACAGAAATTTAGTCAAACCATGATCTGATACAGTGATAGATGCATACCCAAAAACACATGAATATAATAAAACCAAAGTTCAGGGGGACCAACTTAAGTCGCTAAGAGCTGATGCCCTGCATGTTTAAGATATTCCACTGCTTAAAGACCCAAATCTAATGAATAGTTAATAACCAGACGTTGATGACATCCTAAACCATCCTAAACTGGTTAAGATTAAGGCAGGGTCGCATCTAAAACAATAATAAACCATACCAGACCATAAAGTGGAGGGAAGTTACGCAATCATAAAGCTGTATTGATTTCTATTTACGCATCACTGGAGTTGTAGAACTTAAAGGTCAGATTGAAGATGGAAATGACCAGAAATGATTTATTCTAGTTTCATTTTGTTAGAGAGAAATCTTGTATTTTAACAGAAGTGTGTAGACCTTGCACATCTACTGTATATCACCAATTCATGCAATTTTTTCAAAGGAAATGTGTGTTACATAAAAAAATAAAACAGCTGCCACTTCCATCAAGCAACTGAATAAAGTCACACACACTTTACCTGTGCAAGCTGTGCGAAGGCAAGCTCAAAGCCACTTGTGTAGTTGGTGATACCCTCAGCTTTAAGCTTCTGCACAGCCTCCTTCAGGATCCTTTTGTTCCTCACATTGGCCTGCACCAGGTGCTCAAAGCAAGCTACAGGCTTGGCGGTTCTGTTGAACTACGGGTGGATAAGGGAAGGAGGGTTGACGGGAAGAACAGGGAAGGCACTTGCACATATTTTCTAATAAATATGTGTTTTCTTTTCCACTCTGTTGGAGTATTTGTTAAACATATATGATAAACTATAAGTAAGGTGAAAGATTGAAATGACAGTTAAACGTAAAAAAATATAACAATGGCAGACAACCATGTTAAAGAGATCTACTTTGTTAACACAAACTGACATGTACAAAATGAAAAAAATGACTTTAAATGTAATCAAACTTCACAGACCGAAGGAAGCTAAAAGAACAAAAGGAAGAATTTGAAGGAAAGATTGAAGGAATGTGAAAACAGCAGCACATGGAGGTAAAAAAAAAGAACAAAAACAAAGAGCTTAATAATTACAAGAGGATAACTAGTTAAATCAACACTACACATGTAAAGTAACTCCAAGTTAATACGGTGAATAGCTGATGTAGGGGAACAGATGGAAGAGAGTCAATCCACACACAAACACACAGCATCTATTAAAGGCTTGAGACACGGCTCATTAGTACTTAGCATCTGTTTTGGGCTCTTTTTGAACAGTGCTCCCAATTAAAACAGTCCAAACAGAAAAAATATCCCCAAAAAGTTTTAAACATCTCTAACCTACACAAGTCACTATTTCTTAGGTTTGATGACAGCCAAAGATTTATGATTAAAATACCCAATTCTTACATCAATTGAGTTCAGTTATCCTTGGTTTATATTTTTAGAAAATGAATGATCTTATATCAACTCCAAAGTATTTAACATTTCGACATCTAGGATCAAATACAAACAAAACACACAATCCTAAACTCTGCCATTTCAATGGAGCATCTAAAGCATGTTAGACATCTCAGTCTGGTAGTTTTAAAAGACTGCAAACAATTTACACCAAAATCAATACTGGAAGAAAACCTGTTCGATGTCTGCAGAGTTGAAATTGATGTTCAGAGACACTATTGAAACAGACTGTGTGTAAGCCATTTCCTAAAGATAAATGGCCAAAGACTTTAGTCCCCAGATGCAGCAAAACCTATAAATTGTACCTTGAAAGATCTCCAGGAGCAAGAGACAAAAGTATAAATGCATAAAGAATGAATAAAATTGTCTTTTGTGTTAAAAATATATATTTTTGCTGATAGAAATGTTTGAAAATAATTAATTTCTTTCCTTCTACCTTCGTCTGAAATTGCACCTTGTGTTGGTCCATCATAAACTAAACTTTGTAGCTATTGTGTACAAAAAAATATCAATACATCTAGATGTTTTAATCCTGAAAAGGCATTGTGGGCTTTATCATTTACACATTGAGCTTAGTAATCACAATCAGACTAATAATTAGGTTGAAATTCCTTTAAGATCTAATGAAATTAAAATCTTAAGAACCATCTTCTTTAAAGACTAAGTGCATTAGAATCTATACAAGACATATCAGAAAAGATAAATGGCTTTTTGGTTTATTAGCTTTAATATGATTGATTGAAAGCATAATAAGGGGGGATGCTGAATAGCATCACATCAGTACTCAGACCAAACCCAAGAACATAAATCACATAATGGCAAAAGACCATTTTCAGCGGCTCCACACCAACCAAAAACAAACAGTTTCTTTAATAAGTGAAACAAAATGTTATTCTTAGAGAATATGGTAAGCAAATTCATGTTCCCAGACATGAGGCAGGGAGGACAAAGAAGAAGCAATTAGGATAAAGGAGATGCTGGAGAGAGAATGTTGGATCCAAGTACACAACGTGTTCTGAGCCAAGAAACTGGAGGGAGGCATTCAGCTCAGATGTTATATCTCATACATATAGAGAGTAAGAATTCAGTACAAGACCCAGAGAAAGACTAGACCCTGTAATGGAACAATACCAATTACACAATGTGCACTTCCTACATATAGCATCTAAATAAGCCTAAATTGATTACTTTATAAAGTAGTTTTTATATTCTTGCTGCATAAAAGAAGCTCTTAAGGGGACAGAGCCCTAAATACATTATTACAAAAGAGCAAAATAATTACATTTACTGCAGCAACAGTAATAGCGTTCATCTTTTTGACAGTATCTGGATTTCTGTGTTAATCCAATTCGGCACAATTGCCTCCAACTTGTCTTGACAACAAAATTACAAAAATCCTGAATTGGAGGAAAATATTGCCCCTTTAAGCTGTTATTCTTCTTTATAAAAGTAATATAGCTCCGGTGCAGAACTGCTTTAAACTGGCAGTCATTGGAGCTTTAAATTGTGATGGATGAAGGCTTCCTCAGTTTGAATGCCAGGAAACCTTTGGTACTTTAGATTTCTATCAAACTGCAAATTGCCAAGGAAGGCATTTTCCATTCCATCCCACAGAGTTACGATGTGGCAGAGGAACATAGTGTTGATTTATTATGTAAAAGTTTTAAAGTGGAATTTCAAAATTTAATTTTAACATTTGTTTTCTCAGTCAGACATACTGAACTATTCTCCTCCATGCATTTGATAAAACCTACAGTTAATATAAAGTGGAGTGAAAAGTAATGCATATATTTGTATCACCTACAGATATCTTTTGTTTTTATCTTTTTGGTAGATTAAGGATTTTAAATAAAATAAATAAAACAAAAACATTTAAATTAATTAAGATGGTCTCAGAAAATACAAAAAAGGTTTTATTTTACATTTTTGTCCATTTTAATAATGGAAAAAACATCCAAACCAACCAGGATCTACTTAGAAAAGCAATTCATCCCGTGATATCGAACTTAAGATAGAAAGACATGTTTCAACAACTCCGTTCCATTTTGTTTAAAACAATTGAAACCGAACCTGTCTAACAACGTGAAGTAGATCATCAGATTGCAAAAGCAATATATAATTCCTGAATTTAGCGTGAAACAAAGCTGTTAAACAATCATTCATAAAACTAGTTGCAATAATATAAGACTCAAAAAAAAGAGCAGCATAAAGAGCACATCAACAGTTGGGGTCTTTAAACATCAATTACACTTGAAAACCCTCCAGTTTTGCTGAATTAGTAGAAAACTGCCCAAGATTCCTACTGAGTGATGTAAAAACCCATGACTTGTTTTCTTTTCAAATGTTTTATGTCTGCTGTTGCCTCCAAGTGATGCAAGCAATTTACAACCATTGTTCACTTTACATCCAAGGAAGCAGTGTGCGATAAAAAAACAAAAACTGCCTACAGGTAAGAAAAAAAAAAAAAAAAAAAAGACCAATAAAAAGTACAATTAAGAGAAGCTACAATGAGAACCCAAAACAGCCATCAGGTAATGAAAAACAGCAGTTTTGAGCCTGAGCAACGTCACTCAATAAAGGAACCCACCCTCCTGCTCTATGATGACCCCAATTTTTTAGGTTAATACAAAAAAAAGCCTCCAATCCATTCCTCCACACCCACACAAATGGCATACAGGCAGACCCTGAAAGATTGTTTGTTACATTTGTACAGATAAACAACCGGTTTCTTCCATTGAGAAGTGTTGTGTAGAGCTGTTAATATGATCAGCAGGACGCTTTTATCTATATTTTATATTTTCCAAGACTCTTTTTCAGTTTTATTAAAAGAACTGTGCTTCTCCCTCCGAGTACTTTGGACTAAGCATGTCGGACAACATTTAACCTTTCATTAGTTGTCCTGACAAAATCACCATTTCCACTATGCCTTTTAATGCAAAATCCGGGCAGTGTTGTCGGAGTTGGCCCCTTTACTTGACAAATTGCAATCACTAATTGGTCGGTTGCTGACAAGCCTCCAGGATTGATTGACATGTTCCCTTGCTTCATTTCCTCTGAGCTGTGAGAGGTTCACTTTAGCTTAAAGTGTTCCACCTAAAGAAATTCCACGAACACATCAACTGCCTTCCATTCCTCAACACTATTCTCTACCGTGGACCTGGTCCCAAGCACCTTTTTTCATGCGAACATAGATGGTTCTTATGAATATACATTGTTTATAAGAAGGCCCAGCAGAGAATGTACTTCTTGAAGCAATTCAGCAAGAATAAACTCCCAGAGGAACTTCTGGTCTTTTAACTTGGCCATTTTAGAGTATTTCCTGCATACATCTATACCTGTTTGGTTTGGTTGTTCATAAACCAGAACAGGTCCAGACTGCAAAGAAAACTGGGCCTGCAGAGAGAATCATCCAGGCTGACCTTCACTCCACCCAAGGCTTGTACAGGGTTCAGTTAGGAAAGGATTGCTCAAATCTCTGCAGACCCAACAAATTCTGAACACAAATTATTCACACTTTAACTTTAAGGTCAGGTCTAAGTAAAATATGCAAAAAAAAAAAAGACATTTTCTTCCCTGAGGCTTACTCTTTGATGAACATAACCAACATCCTGAAGTAGCCAGATACTCTGCTGTAAAACAAAGCATATTATACCCTGCCTTCTAGTTTCTTATTCTCATAAAAATAGATATACGTACACAAGTACATACAAAATGTTTATTTTAATCATTTTATTTCTTCTAAAGTATATATGTCTATATGCTGTGAACCCATTTAAACCAAAGTAAAACTCCTTGTTCGTGGACATAATCTTCGCCATTAAAGCCGATTCTGATTTTATGAACTGGTAATTACTTTTTCAAATAGGACATGGTGGGCTTAGAAAACTTAACTTTGCAAAATTGAAAGATTTGAAAGAAATGTTTCAATGATATTTTTCTTTAAATTATAATTTGTTTGATCATAGCACCACTTAAATCCAATACTTATAAAAACATGCACCATGGAAATAAAAACACCACCACTACATTGTCTCAGCTGTGTGGATACTCACAGAAACCACGTTTACAAAGTCATCATCAGAGAGGGTTTCCAGCATCCTGCTGACAGATGTTTTGATCAATTTAAGTGTGAGACCGGAAACGCTTCCACTCCTGTGGTAAAGAGAATGTACTTTAGAAAAATTCAAGTTGATGTTGAAAACACATGCAAGTTTGACTTAATCTAAAGTAACATCCAAAAGTAAAGAAATTATGTTTTTATAGACAGATATATTTGTGTATGAAACTAACAAGTACAGAACTCTACTGCAGAATTTGTGCATCCATGGATGCACAAAAATGTGATTTTTAGACACTGAGGTTTACAATGGGGAAAATCTATTTACAGATAAGCATTCTGAATTAAAAACATTTTTTTTACCACAGGCTGTATCAATTTCAGAAGCAAATTGTTGGTTATTGTGTTGCCATTCAGTCTGGTTTGCTGTCATTTCATTGATTAGAGAAATGTAATCCAAATGTTAAGAAAAAAAGTATTTTGACATCGCTACATTTTCAAAACTAATCTTTAGTAAACTCTGGCAATGTCTTGACAAAAGTCACAAAAATAAATTAATAACAAATTAAGAGTATTTTTTTTTCTGGTAAAAAAAAAATCATATGATTATCTTGAAAAAGAAAGCCCAGTTGTAACACAAAAAACCTAGGGCACCACTAATATTTCTACTCATAAAGACTGATAAATTGGTTTTGTTGTGGAAAAGTTTTGACAATGTTATTCTGTTGTCCTTGACAAGATTCATTTTATTCATGTCTTTTTTGAAGAGACGCATGCTTCCCTTTGGCGTCTTGTTAAATATTTACTGCTGATTGTATTTGAGGAATTGGAGTTCACAATCTTGGTCAGTGTCAAGGCCAGCCAAGGAGGAATGTGGAACATGGGCTGGGTTAAACTGGAAAACAACTCGTCTCCAGGGAGCATGTATCCCCCTCCCTCCTCATCTATAAAGTTGGCTGCATTTCTTTACTTTTTTGCGTCCCTGAGTGCTGAAAGCCTTTGAAACGCTATTGTGCCTTTAAAATAAAATTACAAAGTCAGACATCAATCTTTCGCTGTATTTACCGAGTGGTGGTCTCTCCCCTTTTTTAATAAATAAAAATTCCACAATATCTTACACTGATTCTTTTTTCTTTTCAAATTGTCATTATTACAGAAAGAGACCAAATCAGGACATTTTGGGTTCAGAATTTCTCCAAGCAAAAAAAATCTTCTGATGCTTTTGTACAACTATATTGTTAAACAGCAAGAAAATAGACCCTCCCAGTGGGACATGGTAGATTTTTACATGTTTTAACAAGGGACGCATTTTGCAAAAATGATTTCCTCAAACAACTTGATAGGAGTGTCACTGATTTTCTAAAAAATGACCAATACATTGAAATTATTTACAAAAACTAAGATTCGTTATGTTTTTACTCACCAAACTGCAGTGATAAAACTTCCCTTTTAAACAGATTTTAAACTACGTCTACTTATGCTGCAACTAGTCAGATTGTTTTTAAATTGTACACATTTACTTCCTAGGATAAATGATTACATTTGTAAATCCATTCCAGCATAACCCAAACCTTACGCAACTGATGTTGTTCCGTTTGGGTTTGCTTAAATTGGTTTATAAATTAAATGCATCTTTGTCAAAACATGTTTTTGAAATAATGCTCAGATGTCCAGTTAGGAAGAACTACTATCAAATCTGGTAATGCTTGAGGAGTCCTTTATGGACCTTGCTGTTATACTAAACTTAAAGTTTTCCAGCTTTAAATCATTGTAGGCAACGACTGGACTGTAAATAATGAGGTTGGCTAATGCTTTGGCTGCTTTTTGTTAGTTAGTGTCACAAACACGAGCTCAGTGCCCCACCGCCCAGCGGGATGAGGCTGCTCACAGAGTTAGCATCGGGGCCTCCTGGCGTGTCAAAGAAAATCCAATCTGACTGTAGTATATGAATCATAGGGTTGTCACTCACGCATCTACCAGGATCAGCATGTCCTTGGGTGACGCCGCCCCTTGAATGTACCTGGTGAGTAATACCAGAAAAAAAGAAATTGTACATATGGAGAACACATACTCACAAAGAACATTAAAAAATATTTATTCTCAGGGCTATAAAGCTGTATTAAAGCTTCTCAACAATGCAGACTCAGTACACAGTAGAAACAGATTTGATGTCACTGAAGTTTGAAAGCCATCAACATTATTAACTAACAAGCATTTCTGCATATTTGCATGACTTTCTAGAACTCAGCCAATGAACTCACCAAGGTCGCCTGCGTACGTCATACAGGTCAATCTTGTCAGGCGCGCTTCTCTTGTCGATCCAGGGGGAGGCTGCAAATTGGCAGAGTAAAGTGTTACTTCAATTTCAAGTTCCTCAGGCTCAACACAAATAAACTGGGTTTCAATAAAAGTACACTTAAAATGCAGTTATATTTGTTTTATTCCTTTAGGATAGTGAATGGATTAAAATATTTGCATTGAGTTAAGGCCCTTTTGGATGGCAGATCTGACAGGGTTTTGTTCCGAATTGAATGTTAGCATCATCACCCACCCCCCAAACCCAAACTGTCTATTAGAATCTTTTCTGCAAGCGTAAACGTAGAACTTTGAATAAAACACACGATATATCCAGCTGTCTTTACTGTCACTTTCCATTGACTGCTATTCATTTTGATTTTATTTACATGGCCTAACTCAGAACCTTACCCTTTAACAAGATTTACCCAACCCTGAATCTAACCTAAACTCAATTCACACCTTAGTTCAAAACCTAACCCCAACCCAAGAGGATCTTCCGATGATGTAACAAATATTTGGCTGCACAGACACGATACAGTGTCTTCGGTCTTACTTATTTCTTTTACTTGACTCATACGGATTGCCTGTATAAATGCCAAACTAAAAATTTTAAAACTACCCATGTTATGTCAGTAATTCACAATTTCTCACAAGCAAGTTGTAATTATTGCCTTGGTTATAAAGTTAAGTTCAAAATACCTTAGATTTTTTTTGCACATGGATATAAATACACCATTTGCTCAAAACCGTGTTACTTTGTGATTATCACAGACATTTAGCCAATGTTTACTTTGAAAGTATTTCCTTATTTAAGTCCTGTGTATAGTTTTATTGAAGAGTCTAATATAATATAGACGCCAAATCCTCCAATCTGACTTTTGAAGCACAGTCTGGAACTTCTAATACCAATTTATGGGGATTACAATTTATCTTTAAGCAGTGGCAATTAAAATTTAGTGGGATGGCCAATGAGGGGTCGCCGTGTTTTCATGGTACAGACAAGCACAGAAAAGCATGAAACAAAAAACAGGGCACTATTCTAGCTTTTAAAATCCATGAAGCGAGCCGTAAAACCAAAGCTATTTAATTAAAACTTTATGTTGTGAAAATTTTTATTTTAGGTTTGAAAATAATAATTTCATGAACTTAAATATAAAACAAAAATCCCATCTGAAAAGAGCAACCGAAATAATTAGTTGACAAATAAATATCTACCAAGATATATCATTATTATTACTATCATTTTTAATTCTTAATTTACAGAGTTCTTAAAGTTTGAATGGAATGAAATAAAAGTAAAGCTATTAATTGGAATATTAGCTTAATTGGCAATCATAATTCACAAATTTTACATATTTGACTTATATTAATCAAATTAGAATTATAACTATTGGGGCCTGTCTAAAACTACCTATGTCTTTAATAAACAGCATTTAAAATATCATTTTTTTCATGTTTTGAGTGATTTTCTTATATTAGGTGATTGGAATGGGCTTACCTGGGTAATACCGAGCCAGCCCAGTTGCAGAGCCAAATACCTGCCATAGCAGTGAGGGATCTTCCTCTTTGTTTTTACGGAAAACATCCTCCAAGGCATCTGTCCAGTTGAGCTCATTTAAAATAATGGTGGCTGGAAGAACAAAATAAATATAATTGAAGTCACTGGTGAAATAGAATCAATTGAGCAGAGATTTATGCATTTTATAAAAACAAAATACATAGATACATAAAAACAACCACTGTACAATAATAGACTACTGGCCATGACTGCTGAGAGAAAACCATCTCATGATATCTAAACTGACACAAGTCTTCTTTCATAATATCTTTTTTTTATACTGCTCTCAAAACATCAACTTGTGCAGCAGCAGAAAGTGCCCAAAACATGAGATTCTAAACAATTACATTTGACATTACTGGAAGAAGATACAATCTACATAGTCTATGGCCAGATGCACATAGTGCTTTTCTGGTTTTGCTCCAGCAGCTCCTAAAAGCTTATCTTTTCAAAAAACATAGCTTGAGTTTTCAATCACAGCATGAGGCTGGATTAGCTAAACAAGACTGTAGACTACGATGAGCGACAATGTACTCTGTTAGGTAAATAAACAATGCGAGGGACTTCAGTGTTTCTCATTTGGGAGTTGTTTTCTGAGGTTTGCGTCCTCCTGATGGGAGATTGGCTATTTAAACTGAGGATGTGAAAGTTTGGAGCTCCATTCTTATCATCTAAACTCCAGAATCCTCATAAAACAGAATTTTAAGAGCACTTTTTTAAAAGTGAAAATGGATCATTTAGGCATAAAAAAGGGTTACTGTGTTTTACAATTCTACACTTCATGTCTAAAGCTTTATAAAGTCTTCGCATTCACAATCATATCCTGTTTTTTTTTTCCGTCTTAAGCTTTACTCCTCTCAGTGGGTTTTAATTTATATCCTTATTATAACCGTCCATTTCACCTTAGTTAAGACTCTTTTCAACCCTATGGATTAAGGATGAACTTTTACCAATACCCTCAATGCCTAGTTAGAACACTGCAAATCAAAGAGTGTCCAAGTTAAACTAGTACTCGTCATTTTCCACTTTATCTGGGACTGGCTCACAGGGTCAGCAGTCTTAGCAGAGACTGGTGCGTTTACATTATAGCAGCAGCACTGATCTCAAAACACATGAACAAGTTGAACAAATTGCCAAGCACCCCTAAGCACCCTGCAGAGGGTGCACAGCTGGTCACGGCAGGGACAAAAAAAAAAAAAAAAATCACACTCTTCTTTCCAATGCAGAGGTTCGACAATCAGCCGGACTCTGCCCTCGAGCACCCTGGCATAGGCCTTACCAAGGAGGCTGAGAAGTATGATCCCCCTATAGATGAAATACACTCTCTTTTCCCCCTCTCATGGAGTGCAACCAAAACCTCAGTCGACCAATCCAGGGACACTGTCCCTAACCTCCGCAAGTTGTTGAGAAGGCATGACAGTCACAGCAACCTGACAACATCCAGGGACTTGGGTACTAAGGGCAGATCTCACCCACCCCTGAAGCCTTGCTAACGTGGAGCATTGGAACACATTGGTGAATTCAGCCTGGGTGAGGAACAAATCTGGCCCAGAGCACCCCATCTCTTCCTCCACCATAAATGTTGTGAGGACAATGGCCTCTTTCAGGGTCAGCAACTCCCCAATTCCACTAAAAACATTGTTAGCGAAGCACCGCTTCCCACTCCAGAGGCGTTGGATGGTTTGCCCGAATTACTTTGAGCCCAAACCGATAAACTTTCTCCATAGCTTCTGCGAACTCCACCCAGACCAGAGATTATTCCTTTGTGACTGCCTGGGCATTGGCATGATTGGCTTCATGATACCTGCTTGCTTGCCTCAGGAGTCCCATAAGCCAGCCAGGCTTGATAGGACTGCTTCAGCTCAACAGGATCGCTTAGTGACAGCGTTCAGTTTTAGTTCTGCAAAGTAGTGCAATAATAAAAAAAAAAAGAAAAAAAGGCAAATACTAAATGTGTTTCTTTTTTCTTACGCTTTGAGTCTCAGACATCCATCGCAAACACACAAGCCTAATATAGCAGGTTCATATGCAGTGCTGAAGCCTTAGCTTTCATGTTGTGGCAATCCAATCCCAGCTGAATGCTAGAACAAATCACAGTTTCAGTGTAAACATATCCATCTGTGAAGTGACGTGCCTGTTGCTTGCTCGGGGTCACTATGGCGAGAGGAAGAGAGGTGTCACAACAGCGATGCAAGCACTGGTCGGCTCTAGTTGTCAGCCATGGCTTCATTTCCCCGAGGGATTTCAGAGGGTAACACGTGCGAGTTTGAGTGTTTACATACTGAGAGCGACAAGGTTGAATAAGTGTCTCATAAAATTGGTTTGGAGTAATTTTTGTTCAAATCAGGGACTGATGTCCACATTTTTTGGACAGTGCACAGCCAGGATATTTGAAGAAAGAATCAGTCAGTTTGGATCATATTTGACAAAAGAAAACACAATGAGGCAGCAAAAGAAAAATAATGAAACAAAACTGCAAACAGGCCACAAAACAGTGAACACCATTCATTCTACCTAATCAACACATGTTTTATCAGGTACAGGGAGGGCTACATGGTCAAGTACTCCTTCGAATCAGGTGGTCTCTTCAGATTCATTTTTACCAACTGGTAACATAAGCTAGATTCACACAGCTGGTCTAGATACTTCTGATTTTTTGCTAACATCATATTTTTATATTTGGCAGTTAATAATGTAAATTATATGTGGTTAAAATTCGGACCTCAGTCAAAACAGTTCAAGGCCCCTAAGCAACCTGCATGTGCGGTATGAAAGTTTAGGTGTTACAAAGTAGCAGCACCGTTTATTCAAGAAATACAAGATGTGATGTTACTAGCAAATGTTTGCCAAAAATGTATTTGTGTTGGTAAACACATCAAAATGAATGAAAGTAAAGAGAGAGCATAACGATTGCCAGCCAATGACAAAAATCAAAACTGCTGGTAAAACTTTTGGATATGTATTCAATTAAGCAGCACATATGAAATTAAGTCATTATAACATGTGAACATATTCATAATTTCAAGTAAACCATCCCTTCAATTTTTAACCTTTTCATCTCTTAAGAAATCCTGGTTGATTGTCAGTTTAAATATTCTTCTCGATTTAACCAACAGCCTTTGTAAAAGAAGTTATGTTTCATGAAGAATTTCACTGTGTTGACAGAACAAAGTCATGAAGGATAACCACCTTAAAATGAATAGCCCATAATTGATCAAGTACAGAATGTTTATGGCAAATTCCTAAGTGTCCAACTATTATCTTACGTAATGATTGCTGCTAGTGTGGTTTTTGGAACCAGCCACAGAAGGCAGGATTAAAACCCCTTGTTGATTACAGCTGCAATTTTTCCAAATAATGCTAATATTCACCAACCTGTTCATTTCCAGAGGATCTTTGTCAGATACCATAAAGTAAGCAACCTCTAGAGAGCCTATTCCATAGAAAGGGAGTAGTGCCAGTGCTCCAGCTGAGAGTAACCCTTGAGGTATAAATGAAAACGGCTCTCCTTTGTCAAGTTTGTTTCTTAGACAAAAAGCTGAGATGAACACTTGTAATAAAGATTTAAGGCTTAACATGGGCTTCATTTTTTTTACCTTTCAAATTGTTTTAAAATCAGCTACTGTAACAAAATGATTGGTTAGAGTTTTAAATAAGATGAATTGTGAAAAAAAAACAACTTTTCTTAATCATTTGAATTTAATGCATATGGCTTTTCCATTACTTACTGTATAAATTCTAAAAATCCCATTGTATGAATCACAGATCAAACAACTCAAATACATGTGGTAATAAAGGGATAGAATGACAAGTATTTTTTGACTCAAGAGGACATGAGAACTGGATGACATGAAGATGGCAAACACTGATTATGTAGGCACAGGAGTTTTAAAATAAACTCGACTCCAGCAGTGAGAAGAGATGGAGTGTGGGAAGTGAAAATGGGAGGGAGAGCTGCTCAGTTCTATGCCATGCTGTGGCCTCTGGTGTTCCCTGCCATCAGCTAATAGGTGGTTGACTCCTCTGGTGCCCTTGCAAGGAATGAAGTGGAAGATTAGGTGGCAAAAACCTGTGATCATTGTACTAGAAAAGATCTACTATTCAACAATACATTATTGCTCTGCAGCAACGCAGTTACGCACACGGAGACAATAAGCTTCTCAAGGCTGCCTCAACATGCCAAGCTGTCTGGGTTGATCATCTATGATAATTTGATGCATAGCTTTATTATGGCAGTTCCAGGTTTGTAGTGATTTTCTATTTGGGAAGAATATGTTGTAATGCATCTCAGAGGTTTGGTTACACCTGATAAATGAGTAAAAATGAAGTCATGGAAGCGTGGAAAATGAATACAAATATGGCGTAAATGTGTAAAAATTAAGTAGGATTATTAGTTTGTAGTCCACTCATTGCCTCTATGGTCTGATGACTGTACGGCGAAAGTATTTAAGGCCTTTGAACCTGTAAAAATGTTGTCACATTATGACCATAAACATTCAGGTGCCATGGTGATTTTTATGTAGTTAACAAGCAATTGATTTTAATTTTGGGAGGATTGTGGGTGTTTTTTTTTGTCCTTTACATCAATAGGCCTAAATAGAAAAAAAACTCAAACCAGCTTATTCTGACAATCAGGATTCTGAGGAAAAAAAAAAGTAAGAATGCTGACTTTTCTTTCAGTGTTTTCTTTTTCTTCAAGGGCCCCCAACCCTCTTCTGTAACTTTACAACAATAACCCACATTTGAAATTCTCGTTGAACTCTGTTGAAGCCATCATTCCAAACTATAAAGACTATGTAATATCAGAAATGCCACTAAGACACAGCAGCATACCAAAGTTAACATACAGAACAAGCAGAACAGCTCTAATCAGAAAAGCGGACCAGAGGTTTATGGTAACTCTTCAGAATCTGTAGATAAAATAGCCAACATTTGTATCCCTTAAAAAAATAAATAAAAGCAGCAAAATATTCTGAAAATAACGTCCCTTTTTTGAAAAATAGTGTTAAAACCATAATGAGATGGAGATAATTTTTCTAAACCGATCAAGAGGACTACAGAATTACAACATGTTCGAGGCTAAAGAAATATAATGAGTCTATGAAAAATTAAAAGTATACGTCTCCTTTAGAGCAATGGCCTTGACTGTCATTCGACACACACTGGATGGGCTTTGAGGTCACAGAAGATAAGGACAGACATCAAGTGTCTCCTTATGTTCTCGATTTATAGGAAAGGTGAAATCAGATTAGGAGAAAACTCTCTGGGAACCTCCTCGCATCCAAATGGGACCTCCATTTAGCTGATTAGAACATCACGGGCAGACATCCAACTTCTCACAAAGGACAAGATATAGCTGTAATCACTGTGAGACAAGGCTGGAGAAGGGAAGGGTAGAAAGACAGAAATGGATTTAAGTGCACCTTTGAGTTTGACTGCAAGCATTGTAAATGAAATAAGATGTGTACAAGGAGGCACAAGGGTGCAAGTAGAAAAGAAAATCCATTTATAAGCTCTGAGCTTTGCCAAAAGGACTTTAACTATAACACAATGACAAACACACAGACAAACATACAGACACACAGTGTCACAGTATCTCAGCACATCACAGTGTGTGCATGTCTAGGGCTGACAGGTGCCACACAGCGTTGATGCAAACGGGCATCAGACAAGGCTCAGATCTCCTGCCAAGGCCACAACGTTCCCCTTTCATGTCTTCTCGTAGCATCCACACTGCTCTGCCTAATGAGCGCAAAGACATGCATATGCAGCCACGAGATCCATATACAGTGCAATAGGTGCACGATATGTGACACACATGCATGCTTGTGAAAACTCTCACACCTCAAGTGTTTTCTGCTCCATCTCTTGCTCAAACACATTCATGCACAAAGACAGGCTGATTCATTTGTGGTTTGAATGTGCGAACAAAAACACTAGATAAATCCCAGTCGGACCACCCACACTGAATCAGCAGGAAGAATAGATTCCAAACACATGGGGGGGGGACAGTAGCATAAATGTATTATTCTAAATAAAATGTGGTTTAAGCTGAAGGATTATTGACAAAAAGGTGGAAGAGAATCCAAGGCAAGACAGGATTGAAAATGGAGTACTGTAAAATAAAACAACCAAAACAGAAGAAACAGGCAGAAATTAGAGGAAATCTTTTGTCACTGTATGTCTTTTCTAATATAAGAAGGGGTTAATAAACCTCTCCTTCAGTATCAAAAAGCCACTGAGACGCCAGCCTTGTCTAGACCAATATCTCTAATCAAGTTACAACACACTCTCTCTCTCTCTCCACACACCAAGAAACAGCATCTGGGTGTGTCCAAGTCTGCTATTCCTTCAACCAAGTTGCACATTACCATGGCAACCACGAGTGTACTGGCCAGCTGGAGGGGTAGCAGAGTGGGAGCTCAGGATTTAAGAGTGGGTGTCGCTATACCCAAAACAACTTTGCAACTTGCTTTACAAGAACTTGATCAAAAACCAGCCATTTGTGAAGAAAGACAGCAAATCCCTATATATGTGCAGTGGCAGGTGGAAAACTTATCAGACTTTCGTTGCTGGGGTTGATAAATAGCTCAAATCAAACCGAACAGAAAGTGTCATAAATTCTATTAAAAGGAAATAATTGATGTTAACTGAAAACAGTCTCCAATTATTTCCATTTACATTCTAGCAAGGGGGATTCTAAATTGCTCTTTCAGATTTGCGCTGTATATATAATATTTCAATATATTTCCCACTATGGTTTAATTTGATATTGATATTTGACATGACTTTTACACACATTTTCAATATACATCACAGTCTACAAACATAGCATTGGTCACTGACTGATGTTCCAGGTTTTCATGTAGTTTTATGTATTCTTGTTTTTCAAAGCCAATATTTGTTAAATGTTATGTTGAAGGATTTTTCTTAACATTGCAAAATATTCTTAATTTTGTATAGTCATCTCTTGTAGGCATTCTTGGCTGTCTTTCTAAGGCTCTACATCAATATCGAAATTATATCGATTGAAATTAGGAAATTATCGTGACATTAATTTTGGACATATTGTCCAGCCCTAGTTATATATCTATTTAATATTGTATAGTGTTTGTATTCATGTAGTAAGTTCGCAGCTTGTATAATATTTAAAATTTGCTTCTCCCTAAATTTAACACAAACAACATCTAAACCCATTGCACCAAACATGAGTGCAGTCCAAGGGAAAATGTGCAAAATCAACTCAAAGTCTCAAGATCTGTGTGATCATTATTTTCTGGCACTGTCTTAACTCTCTTGAGGCATGGAGTTCTATGGAATTGCCAATGAAATCCTCTTCCACTCCATGACAAATCTCACAGCAGGTGGAGAATTTTGCACTTTTTCACCTTCCGTTTGAAGATGACCCATGGATGCTCCTCCGGGTTCATTGCAGATTTGTTGACATACTTTGCCATCCATACCTTTGCCCCAAGTTTCTTTAGCACGGCAGTGATTACCTTGGATATCTGTTCGGCCATTATATTGGAATACTGCCCTGTGGCCAAGTTGTTCCACTACAGCATATCACAAGTTGGTATTTAAGATTCTGTCAATGGAAAACAACTGCCAATAATCTGCAGCACCAGGTCATCACCATTCACTATCATGATTGCCTGTTGGCATGACACTTACAGTATGTTTGTAACTCTAAACTATCTTTCTAATTTTCAGGGTGTGGCAATCTTATCTTTATGTTTAAGACTCTCAGAGAATTTGTTTTTGCAATGAGGTTGCCATGGGTGCCATAACAGAGACCTTGCAACAGAAATGAGTCAAATTACACCTACGAGGAAAAATGGTAAATTTTGGCACAATTCATGTATTTTCACTGAGGGGTTGTGCTCACTTTTCTTACTAGCAGTTTCAATTTTAATGCCCTCAATTTCTAAAGTTTTATATGTAGCGGTGTTCTTGTGCAACTTTTTTATTTCCAATTCAATACCAATACTGAATTTTTGAGAATTGTCAGATAATGATATTGACAACATACAACAGTAGCATAAATCATACCTGCTTCAATACTTATTTTGGACTACAGAATGTTAGAAAAACCTTAAATAGAGAACAATAGTCAATAACAATAGGTATGAGAACTGATAAATTTAATATTAAGCAATGGGTTACAGAAACTTTAAACAGATGCAGAGTTTTTTTTTTTATCAGCATGACAATATTGGAAGTTTTAGCTACAGGATGATATAATCTGATGTTAGTTTTTAGGCTAATATTGGACCGATATCCAATATAAATATCTGATCGGGACACCTAATTTTAAGGGGACAGCAAATTAAAAATATAATAAAAGCTGCACATTACAATTAGGTGCCATATCTTCACTCTTGTTCCATTAAATATTATAAAACATTTAGAAAAATGTGAGGAGAGGGAAAATGTCAGCTACCAAACCTTAACACAGCAGATACACTATGGATTCAAGCAGGGACAGGCAAGCTGGTCAGAGCTGATAGATAGATGGAGCCAGTTACAGGGCCATCTGTTAGAAGCCCCTAAAGATTAGGGTGGAGGTTTACCTTACATCGGGATCTCAGGCTGCAAAATAAAGCCAGGGCAGCAACCGAGTGGTTTACATAAACTCCAGTGTTAGAATAGTCTAGTCAAAATCGGATCTAAATATAATTAAAAATAAGGGGAAAGTGAAATTTCAGTGCAGTGAAATTTCATGAAATCTGGACTGCAACTTTCTTTATTTGTAAATCTGGTAGATAGATATACAATTGCAGGTATACAGGGTTGTACAAATTAATGACTGTATTGTATTTATAGGTATCAAAGCACAGGACTGGAATATTTTGAATGCATATGCACACCAGTTTCACATTTTTATTTCTGAATGTATTTGTATTTTTTCCCCAATATGTTGCATGCATCACATGATTGCTATTAAAACAGATCAGCATTTATTAAAATCAGAATCTTTAGAGGATAAGAAGCCTTCTGCAAATAAAATGTTACCTGTGTGGGTACTGTATATAAACTGCGCAGGTGTTACTTTAAGTATTGCAGGCTGTAGTCCATTTATATATCTACTCAGGCCAGTAAGAACAGGATAAAAAACAAAAACCTAAAACAACAACCCTATATTTTCAATAATGAGCTAACTATTGCTTAAGTTTAACATGAGGAAGTTACTAACCACAATTTAGTTAGACTATAGGAACAAACAAGAATTTCTTACTGCAGAGTACAATTAAAACCCTACTCCAAACTAAGCAGCCAGTTGTCCACTTCTGATTTATAAAAGAAAAAAGGAAAAGATGACTGAATCATACTAAGAACAACACACTACTGAATCTCGTGAACCCATCCCCCAGCTCTTCATCATTAGAACTGCTACTTGTAAAAATAACCAAGTGCATTTGGCAATGACAAAATGTCTGCACAGTCAGAGGCCTCAGAGGCCCGTCACTGCACATTTATAGTCTGTCTTATGGGGAGTGACTTGCTGTATAAGGACATTAAAGTCATGTGGTGAAGTATCTTGCATTCAACAGAACCAATGAATGTTGCTAAAACCATTACTGAATCCACAGTCAATGATAACAAGCACAAACAGCATAAACCAAAACATGATGCTGTGCGCCTCAAGACGATCAACTAATTTGATAAGTTGTAGATTTTCCTATTCAATGAATTGAAATTGATCCTCTCAGATGCTGTTGCTTTGTTATTTCACACCTTTGCCGATGACCTCTAGTTGCAAAATTAATATTGTATTTCTGTATTTGAATATGTGCATCATCAAAAAAGAAAGAATAACCTGTATATGTTTGTAAGACTTGCCTCCACTGTAAAAAAAGCCCTCAGCTTATACTCTTTGTCTAAGATTCAAAAGGATATTGCTGCTACTCCTTCACCAGGCAGCTTGATTTTAAAGGTTGCTTTCATTAAGTGAATCTTTATAAACATATTATCAATAATAGCTCTCCAGTCCATTCCACCTTGAGGATATTGCTATTAATTGTATAGTAAAAACATGGTATGTTCCTCTACTTTTCAGGTCTTGTAGTTGTTCATAAAAAAATCTGTCCAATTAAAATCCATCAAATTAGTCTAAAATGTGGTTATTATAAAGAATGTGTAGAAGCACATATAAAAAAAATTATCAGTGACACAAACACCAAACATCAAAATGTTTCTCCCACTTCTTCAAAGAGGATTCATCTTGAATGGGTGTGCCAACATGCTATGAAACTGTCAAGAATTATTGGTGGAGTCAGTGATCAGCATGAGAGATGATAGCAGCTGGTGACCGGGGTAAAGAAGGCACTAGAGTACTGACCAATGGGTGGGGGGCATTCCAACTATATATAGACTAGAATACTTGTAGGACTTTCTGCAATGCAGATGGTGCCCAAAGGCTGAGCTTTTTATCACTGAAGTCTACTGTAACTGGTGACAAAGTGATGACAACAGTCAAGAGAAAACACAAAGGGAGATTGGTGGCCAGCATACATTGATAAGTTCAACATTTTCCATAACAATCAATATTAATTTCATATCCAAATTTTAAGTGAAACTGAATTATTCCTAAATAAAAACATTTAAACTATGTTTAAACTATTTTGTAGAACATCCCAACATTTTCTGTACAGAACCATATTTTGTGTGCATGAGTAAGTCTGCTATAGTAGAATATAGCTTGAGTTTATCTCTTGTATGAGTAAGGGTGGGGAACTGATCAGATGACCTAGTGTGTGCTCTTGGTGACCTGGTTTACTTCCTAGGCTCACTTTAATCTCTAGGTACCGACTATCTCATTATCTCCAAAGAATCGTTTCTAGATTTTGGAGATAGAGTTTGAATACCCCTTATTTAATGGTAAATGCTGGCAATGCTGACTAAAAAAATTAAAGGCTCTACAGATAGGCAGACTTCTGACATTTTCACTGGAAAAACTTTTTTTTGTTTTGTTTTTTTTGAGCTTTTTATGGCACTAGTGGCATGGTCTTTTTCCCGACAGTAGGGGGTATAAGAGAGGGGGAGAGACATGCAGGAAAGGACCACAAGCCGGATTCGAACCTGGGTCCCCCACGTCGAGGACTAAGACCTCCGGGTCGTGTGCGCTAACCACTGCGCCACCTGCAGGTTCTAAAGGCAAATATCTATTCAGTACTAATGTGGTGCAAGATCAGATCGCAATATAATGCAGTCGAATTATATGGAATCACACAATACAAACTGCTAAATAAAAGTCAGTAAATAAAAAAGTAAATAAAAAAAGTAAATAATTAAAATAAAATATGACTTTTTTTCCACTTTTAATTATCTGAAATGGTCATAAAATACTCAATTCAGATTTGGCTCTTGTTTCCTCTGCATGACTGTGCACTGTTGGACTGATTAAATAACCTCACAAGGAAAAGCTTTAATTTTCACATTTGTTTTTGCCAAGTGGGTGAGTCACACAGTTAAAAATTACAATGATGATTAAGGAAAGCTGAATTGCAATGAGAAGTCAGAGTTTTAGGGGTCAAAAAACTAACAAATTAAATGAATGATAATCCTTGGTACTTTCTGAAAATGAGGGAGGTGTGAGCAATCAATTGCTCAGACTGACTTGATATGCAAGAAAATACAAGCTTTATCAGATACTATACTTTGTCACCGGTTTCTCTGTTAGCCTGCTTTAAGTTGCCAAATAGATTTTTGTACAAAATCTATTTTTCTTAAGTTAGAGTTATTTTAACTTACAGCCTTCATATATGTCGGTAGGGATATGTACGGCAGTGGTGTTGTAGGAGACGAGGCGTTTAAAGGTTGGGTCTATTTCAAAGTCATCTGGAATGAACCGATTTCTCTTCTCCTCTTCTTTCTCTTGTTCTTTCTCCAAAGAGGTCCTATTTATCTGTGTCGAGAAATCCAGAATAAACACAGAATCAACTTAAGGCAGACGCCTCCCTAAAATTGCTGTTAAAAAAATTTCAGCCATTCATAAACATCACACCCTAGCATAAGAAAAAAAATCCTTAGCACAAGCTAAAGACCTATTTACAGTTTCTCAAGTGTTAGCTCCCTTTCAGTTTTTTTTCCCCCCAACAATTTGTCAATCACAAGCTTCAATTTATTCCATTTTAACTGTTTTAATACAGAGCGCAAAACAATGTGATACATGGTCTTTAAAGTTTTCTTATTACAAACAATACTCGCTACCCCTTAGTAAACTTGATTTTACGGATTGGAACATAAATGATAAATGCTTTTATGCAGAAACCCGAAGGAATTCCCAATTTGCAGTTGGGCAGGAGCCATTTAGATCATGTAGGAGAACAAAATATGCTGTTTTCAGCCTATATTACAAATGCTCCATGTGCCAGGAAAACCAGTATGACATATATCCTTTGGCACATTAATTCCATGTCAATGGATGTCCAAATCCAAGGTTTGCTTAGGAGTTACAGCAAGGCTCTTCGGAGATGATAGGATTTTTTGTATGCGTAGTTTACATTAATTTGTTTATTTCTTCATATTGCAGGAAAATAAAATCTTGAGAACCAACAGGGAATTGTAGAACACCTTTCAGGATATGTACATATTTTTTGTATCCAAAAAAGTCAAATAATATACTTACGCCATCCTTAGCATTGTAGTAAAGGAGTTTGTTTGCCTGCAAAGAGGTAAAAGAGAAACAGGAAAAGAATGTGAATGAGAGAAGCCATTCAAGTCGGGGTTAAAGTTTCTTTCATTCTAGAGGTAATTCAATTAGGGCATTTTTTTTCTCTTCTTAAACAGCAGAGCTTCTGACACCATGTATCAGTGAGGAGACTGGTATTTTGCACTGCTGGGCTTCTTGTCAGTACACAGGCTAGTCTGGTGGTAACAAGCTAGTCTCACTGTTGACGTAATGCCCCAGAGCCACTAAGCTGGTTCACTGACTCCCGACACCTGTCTGCCTACCCTGCAGCCACGTGCAACAACAAGACAGAAATGCTGCGGCCACTGCTACTATAAAATGAGCTCAAAGGGATTTAGAATGAAATGAAAACAAGCTAAATATCTAAAAACAGTCGACCCTAAGACTGACATCTGCTTAGGATTGTCAGGCAATAAGTGAACATATTTAAAAAAGAAATCAGTATAAAAAAGGATGAATTTACTCTTTCAAATCCCCCCCACCCCCCAGCAAGGTAAACTCCCCAGTTAATAAACTTGCTTGAAAAGTAAAAAAATAAAACCATAAACAATGAAGATTTCATTAACGTTCTTTTTATGCAATTAAGTAAAATTACATCTTAAAAAGTTAAAAACAATCCACTCAATTGCCTTTTCATCTGCATCATAACTAGTGGCAATAAGGTCTCTCACTACCTGAAGGTTTTTTGCCAAGTTTGATTTTTACACAGAGGGACCTTGACCACTCTCAAATCAAAAAGTTTGTAAAATTCAAACCTTAGTTTCAATGTCAATCTGCCAGGGTTATTAAAAGTTATGATTCCAATTAAGTCTTCAGGGCAACTTTGTCATCTTTAAATGAAGTCAGTGTAGTTTTTATAAATGAATTATGTTTGTGTGAAGATAAGAGGGTTAGGGTTATTATGTTTATCAAGCTCCATCTGAAAACTTGAGTTTATTATACAAAAATGTGTAGCACTTGCCAGGCATGCAAATAAATTGAGTTATATAATGTACAAATAAATCTCTCTAAATACACAAGTCCAACTTTAATCTTGAAAGTAAACATGGCATTAAATTACAGAAAAAGCTTTAATGGACAGAAGTAATTAATGTTTGAAAACAGTGTGGAGAATTCCTACCTAAAAGCAAGAATGACTGAAATCAAATTATTTTCCTTCATCACCAAATTTACACAGTGTTATTTTTCCTTTTGTTAATTGGCAGCATGACAGAATGTGTCAGAATGACATTTATAAATTTTTATTTATTTTCATTAAGGCAACCATTTTATAAAACAGCATATTAAGACCAAAAGCAACCGCAGACTGCACAGGCAGTGCAGTTTTATGGTTTAATTAATAAAACAAGCATGATTTAATATGAAATACCATTTAATTTATGCAATTTTATTCAATTTATACCATTTAAACTCATAATACTGTGAAACAAAGGAGACAGACTTGTATCTGTGTCCTTCCTGACCAGGCCTACTTACTTTCATGCTAGTTTATTATATAATGAAATTGTATCTTTTTGATAGTTATTAAAACACAATTGATACTGTAATAAGATTTGACC
This sequence comes from Jordanella pulchra, assembly GCA_034780135.1. NCBI lineage: Eukaryota > Metazoa > Chordata > Actinopteri > Cyprinodontiformes > Cyprinodontidae > Jordanella > Jordanella pulchra. Next base: position 25,409 of record JAUZNJ010058329.1, read on the forward strand.
GCATCATCATAACCCCCTGCCTGCTCTGCATGTGTAGTTCTTTATTTTTATGTTTTGCAGGGCAAATTAATGATCAGATGGCTACCAACTCACCTCATTCTCGACTGTCCACTCATGTTCCTTTTGAAACGTTTCAGCCTTACTTGCAAGATTCTAAGCAAAGAGTAAAAAAAAAAAGTTTTAGAAAGAACAAGTGCAAGAATGACAAGTATTGTACGTTGGGTTCTCTTTGGCTCACCCCGCCCCAAATCCAGGCACGAACACAAATGAGCAGAGAACCAATCCCTATACCGAGGCTACACATCCCTCCCAAAAAGACATTTAAAAAAATTAAATAAATAATATCTTTTAAAATGTTTCCCCAAAAAAACATTTAGTTTAGGACAGGCCAAGACATGAGAGTCTATTGTGAATGTTTGTTGCATTTGGTTATATTGTAGATAACTTCGCATTTCTAAAGGGCATTTTATGAAATATTTTGCTCTGCATTAATCCATGTCTGACACAGTAAAGACGCATGAAATAGGCCTATGGCAGCCCTCTATATTCAGTATAGATGTGTTAATAAAAGTATTAGTCTCCGAGATTTTGTTGCTAAAAGAGTAATATAAAATTAAGGGTCTACTTACATTAAGTTTTAGGTGACTGATTAAAGAGTGAAAACACAGAGATTCATTAAAAACAGTCATCTGCCAAGAAGGCGATCATGACATTAGTGAAATATAATACTATACTTTGATGCCACTGCCCTGGAACTTAAACATATATTCAAGAGATATTACAAAATATCTTCTCTTTTCCTAAAAGCATTTATAAGATCCAGGGTCAGAGGGGTGGCTCTAAATTTAGACACCCTCATACTCAGTCTTTCCCCAGATCCTAATGACTGGGTTAATGGGTTTATAATGGGCCTGGTTTTTAATCTGTACCTGGCTCAGATTCATGCTGTACTAATAATTTCTCCAGGGAAATTTAAAATCAATCTCTTCCTCTGACATGCAGGAGAAGTCAAATCATGCAGAAAGATGGGAAATCTAATGTGGGATTGGTCGATTTATGAAATGAGTAGGAAAGATTTGGTTCAGTAAAATATTGATTTTTCCCAATTAATTCAGTCAAAGTAATGAAAGTCATAAAAATGCACAGATGTAGAAATGCAGTGAAATATTACTTTCCACACTTATAAAAAACAACTTTATACGAAAACTGAAATGCACCAATGAATTTTCTGTAGATCAAAGCTTAATATTTCAATGCCTCAAAACCAATAACTCACAATATAATTGGCATTTAAAGTCTTTAAATGTATCCTTTAACATTTATTTTATTGCTAGTTGGAGTAATATAAATAAAACAAGTCAGGAGCTTATGTTTATTTGCCTTCATTAAACAACTTATTTTCCCTTGTATATTAAAAAAAACATGAAAAATATTCTCAAGCCTTTAAAAATAAAATCAGATCTGGTTGAACTTGGATCCTGCAGAACAGACATTTTTAAGAAAAATGGAAATCTGTTTGAATCTGATCATTCTATTGATGACACAATATAAAACAACATTGTTTTATTCACATGGTTTTACTTTTTGTGCATACCAATTTTAAACAGGATGACCTTTGATGAACTTAGGTTCCAAGTCCCAGAAAAAAAAATCTTTTTTCCAGAGAAATTTTGCAGCAAATGTATAACAGCATCTTCAATTTGAACTCCATGGCAAGAAGCAAACAGCAAGGGGTCCTGATAGTTGCTTGTTTCCGAACTCAGGGGGAGCAATAGGAGTCTAAAAGACCTTTGTGATTTGGGATGTCAAGGCAACAGGTCTATATTCATTAAAGACTGATGGAGGAATTTTCTGTTTTTTGTGCGAGTGAGGTTAACTGTCTTTCAAAACTGAAGTCATCTCCAGGGTCACACTAAGATTGAAATGGTGCTGTACAGTACATTTAGGACTCTGGGGAAGGTACCATCTTGACTTGGAGCTTTATGTTGGTTCAGTCTGTGCAGCTTCCTCTTTACTTAATGTTTTTCAGCAGCGCGGACTAGAAAAGTGGTCAGATATAAGGGAAAGATAGCTGAAGCTATAAAGAGATTTTATTAAGCAGATCCTGTGTCCGTCTGGCTGTTACTTAAAAATGGGACGGGGGTTAACCTTCTAGCTAGATAATAATCTGGTGTTCAGAACAAACAACAATTTAACCAAAGCGGAGCAGGAGCAGTTTCCCTTTGGAAATGAGCAAAAATCTTAATGGCAAGCTATGGTAGGCTCAGAGACTCATCCGATGCTACTAGCAAGTGTAACTGTGGCTCGGTGTAGCAGCCAATTAAACAGTTATCCACACTGAGGTTTTCTGTCATTTAGTCAGATTTGTTTGTTGCTTCACCATGAGCAGCATTAACAGTAAAGGCATTACATAACAGCTTTTCTAACAGAGTTTTTTTTTAATAGTGGAGTATTTTTGCTAATTACTTTTCACAGTTTGGTAACACCATCACATTACTTGCAATCCAACATGGCGTGTTGCTACAACTTGATAAAAAAAAATACTCTGCATAAGCATAGACTTAGCTGTGGAAGATAATACTTTCAGCGCAGGGACAGTGCAGGGAAGCTGAGATGGAAGCATTCATGATTGAGGAGTAGTAATGTTGGCGGCTGTTCAGCATGTGATGATTGCTCACATAAACTAGGAAGAGAGACTATGGTGGAGAGTCCTGCAGATTCAATACTTTTAAAAGCACTACTTTCTCCTGCCCTTTAAAAATATCCAACTTTAAACATCCATGCAACAGAAGCTAGTATATTATTTTGAGAAAGATGTGTGCTGACAGTCTGGATCATGATGGTCTTTTACTACAGGAGCCTTTTTTTCTCCCCAGACTGAGATGCCTGTGGCCACCAAGCTGCATTGACAGAGGGAAATGTGCTTTCAGTTTGAGGCCTAAATAAGATTGTGAAAGATGTGATGCTTTTAACTAACTTTGGTTACATACAGTGGGGAGAACAAGTATTTGATACACTGTTGATTTTTCAGGTTTTCCCACTTGCAAAGCATGTAGAAGAC
>JAUZNJ010058340.1:0-28464 GCA_034780135.1 Jordanella pulchra
CATCACTCACAGTTGAAGAGTACCTATGATAAAAATTACAGTCTTCTACATGCTTTGCAAGTGGAAAACCTGAAAAAAACAACAGTGGATCAAATACTTGTTCTCCCCACTGTATGTAGGTGTACAGATCCCACAGGTGATGGATTTATATTACTATTTCACCCTATCATTAGTCCCAAATCCTAGGTACATACATCATGGATGGTATCTTGTGTAAAAGCTGCAGATATAATTTATCAGTTTTTTTTGTTACACCTTCTGCCAATATTCATACAAACCTAATATGAAAAGGGAACCTGCAGCAGTTCCATTTGAAACATAACATTTTGCAGACTGGTAATGTCTGGATAAACTAATGACTACAATGTATGTATTACTTGTACTAATGACTCTGAAAGTCCCTGCACACATATTTGATCCTCTTACTCATTTTCTGTGTTAAAAAATGCTGATTTGTCTGGCACAGGGGGTGGCCCACCATCCCCAGAATTCACAGCAGCAGAAAAGTTGGCCCTTGATTTAAAGTGAAGGGATATAGAAAGGAAAGGATTTGGATTGGATTTGATTTTAAAGAAGATGCATAATCTTGTGTGCGTGTGTGTAAGGTTTAATGGTAAATACACACTTCCTACAGTGTGGTAAATAGTGTATTTGCTAAGATTTTCAATATCTCCTACTGCATACAGGAACATACCATAAGCAGAAAATCTGAGCCCAGCATAGATTATCTTTGCATCGGTCAAGGCATGGATCCGTTCTGTGCGGTGCTGATTTTTTGGACCCAGCGGTCTGCACATGTAGTGGATGTCATTCTGAGAAAATTGATAACACTCATGCAGTTAACTGTCGGGAAAAAAATCAAATATGGGTATTTCTCTAACCCCTTTAACACAGAAGTAGTCTATTAAAAGCCTTTCTATCTAACCTAGAACAATATACCAAACAGTAATAATGTCCACATAGAAAACTATAAAATTAATCATGCTATAGACTACCATCATAATGTTGAAACACTTGAAGTGCTTGACTATATAACTATATATTTCGGTGTTTTCTTTAATGTAGGCTGATAAAAATACCAAAAGACTCAGAGAGGAAAACAGAATCAGGCAAAAAACTCATTGGTTTCTGATCAGTGTTGCAGATGACTGAACAGATAAGGAACCAGGATTGAGTAGACCTGATGGTTAGCCTGGTCTGGAGTAAGCTAGCTGCCAAAAGAAATCACCATGGTAACTTACATGTTAACAGTTTTGTGAAACTTTGAGTTTAAATATGCAGGGATGTTTGGAAAATCTTAATCCCTTCGCTTAGGTTCATGAAATATACCTCTGGACAGAACATCAGTCCATCACAGGGGAAACCCGAGGCCCACTCAGGGCAATGCAGAGAACCGTTACTGCACCATTACGATGGGAGCACATGGAACGATCCAACCAATGCAGAGGGTGAACACTAGTGGAGCAAGCATGCAGCCTGTAGCAACACTAGTCTTAGTTGATTGTTCCTAAATGTGCTTCGGATCAGTCTTCCATCAGTCAGAGATCATCTGCAAAACTGTCCAGATTGCAGCCACCTTTATCTGCTCCAAGATATATAAATATTATATCAACATTGTTTCACATTCTTTTCAACACTTTACACTGTATCTTATAAACAGATTTAAAAATTCTAATAAAAAATCATTCTAATAAAAAGACTGAGATGTAATTTTTGATATTGAATTAAGTATTCAAAAACTCTCTTACAGAGCTCAATATTGTTTTGTTTAAAATCTTTTTTTTGATTATTCTAGGTGATCTTTAACCATCTATTAGTGAGTAAAGAATAAGTAATGCCAAATCATTTTTTCAATTCACATCTACATACCTTTAGATTTAGAGAACGACACCCAGAATCATGCTGTGGGAACATTTTCCTTAAGCAAGAGACAACAAAGCTGTTGTTCAGTCAACTGGAAGATGGATGGAGCTGAGAAAAGGGAAATCCTTGAAGATAACCTGTTAGAGGAGGCATTAGAGTTTAGACTGGATCCTCCCAGTAGTGAAACATAGTGATGGAAACATCATGCCGGGGGATGCTGTTCTTCCACAGGAACAGGAAAGCTGGCTACAAATTAATAGAATATGGAGGAAGGAAGCCATGTTTGATGACTCAGTCTCTAGTTGCGCAAAATAAGTAAAAACAACCCCCAAAAAATGCTTATGGCTGAAGCACAACAAGAGAGAAGGCTTGAATAATATTGTAAGATGCTTCGCACTTATAACAGGATAGCCTCCATATTTTTTTCCCATCAAAATCCAGATGAAGGAAAGGAGTAGAGATGTTTCACCCTTCTACAGATAAGGAACCTGCTCTGCTCTTACGACTTGTTAAACAACCAAGTTCTATCGAGACAAACACAGGCCTTTATCTGCAGCACTGCACGACCACAAAGCGAGTACATATATATAAAAAAACATCACATGCATGTCTTTAGATGTTTAAAAATGAGCATGCAGCTTGGATGTAACTTTGCAACAGTAATGACTCCTCTGCACCTTCTGCAGGAACAGCGGCGTCAACAAAGGCTTCGCCCCGAATGACTAAACTCCAGCTTCTCAGATGTTGGTCTGACAGACCTCTCTCTCTGTTCTTTTTCTGTTCTTCTTCTCCTCTCTGCATTGGCAGCAAAAATCAGCACATCAAATAAATATGGAGAGGGGAAACATGTTTGCTTTGGAGACGGCAAAGCAGGTCACGGACAATGGGTACACGTGAAGTGTGGGCGCGAAAAGAAAGCAATTCCAATGCAAATAAGTGTGGAGGCCTCTGAAATCAAAACTGATTCAGGAATGTAATAACAGCTTTAAATTCTATTCAAGGGAGGGGGAAAAAAAATACTAGGATGCTTTGAAAATGATCAGCATTCGAGCCGCTGCATTCCTCATCTATCAAACACAACCTGACAGGAGATCATCATAATCCTCTATCGTATTTGCTGACTTGGAAATAAAAAAACATTAATTTGGAGCACTTTGGTTTGATATGCGAGTCCTTAAGTGGGGCAGTGGATAAAACATGAAACATTGGCTGGAACGGAAACATCAAGGCCTGTGGCTGCACCCTCAACCTGAGGTCTAAGCAATCTACTCGCAGCATGCGTTATCCGAGCCGACCACAAACCCCTGGCTGCTCTCTGCACTCCAAACGAGGGTTTGGACAGAGACCCGATGTAAAATAATGATTGGGGGCGATGGGAATTCAAGGTCTATGACTCTTGTTACAGCCTAATCTTGGTTAACACACAAGCTGTGGTCAGAGAGAACAGCACGACTTCCTCAGATTAAAGAAATTGATTAAAGATGATGAAAAAACAAGGGCAGAATGAGGACAAAAAAAAAAACAGCATGACAAAAAAATGAGGCAAAGTGTTTTATTACAAATGATTTTATAAAAAAAAAAGAACAACATCCAGGAGTTCATAAAAAACAAAGAAAGTAACACTTTAGCTGGACAGGGAAATAAAAAATGTTACACTGAAACAAGAATAAAAACAATTAGATGAATAAATAATTTCTATGCAATGAGGGTAAAGCAGCGTATTAAACGTAAAGACGACTGGCCCAGTGGAGTGTGTTAATGAAAGGGAACTACAAGGCTCACTTCTGCTGGGAAATATTGTCCTTTGTCTCCCGGAGTGTCTCCATTTATACCGTTACCTGTGAAAAAGAACATCATATAGAAGAGGAATTATTAGCAAAGACATTCACATAGAAACTGGTAGCTCAGAAAAAGTATATGTATTATTATTCATAAACTACAAATGCAGACAGATATTTGCCTTTCCATGAGCATTGCTTCAAAACACCCAACTAACCAGAAATATACAGCAATCCTCTTTTATCACATTAGAAATACACATATCAATTTAATTTATGTGGTATTTATGTCACAGACTCAGACAAAGAGCAGGGAAATAAATTCAGAAAGTATGAAATAGTTATAAGCCTCTTTTATAATGATACTGCTGACTAAAAAAGGACATTTACATTTCGCTAAGACTTGTGCTCTGATCAGATTAGACTAAAATTGATTTTATACATTAGCCTGGGCAGGGTAGTGGCAGTATTACACTGTGGGGATGCTTTAATTGTTCCTAGTCTGCCTTAATGGATCACTTCACAACATACTCTGTGTGATGTAAAGTTCATGATGTGAAGCGATGAAACGATAAACCGGCCAGCCGATATTTATTTATTTATTTTTTTCTTGTACCAGAATCAGCCGATGCAGTCATATGTTGCATTCAGCCACCATGCATTGATTCTCCCTCTGTTTGATACCCATTGTTCATGTTTTCTTTGATTTGTAAATAACTGTTTTGTTTGGTTGAAATTGAGAATTATGTAGCATACTTTATCATTAGCCATGTCTTCATCCAAATGTGATGCCAATTTTGAGCAAAAGTTTAAGAAGTCGTAAAAAAAAAAGTAAATGCGAACTAGATGTGTTTCCATACATTAGAGTGAATTAATGAGACCGTGTAAAGCGTAATGTCGTCATTCGTTGATGTTACGCTGCCTGTTGTATAAACAGGAAGTAGAGTTAGCATGCTAGCAAAGACCACAGAGGGATTAATAATTGTGTTGTAATCGGGTAGGTTGCATTTACTTTATTATGTCAGCTAGTTTCATCAATGGGTTGTGCAATCTGGAGGCGTTGACAGAGAAATAGGATTCTAATGCAGCGTTCAGGATGCCAGCGGAGGCGGAAACAGCTGATCCATCATGTGAAGTAAATATTCTCTACATCAGATCTTAATTAAAAAAGGTTTTTGGATCTTTTTCTTTAGTGCATTTATACTTGTTTTAGTTAAAAAGTTAAAAATCACCTTAAGCGAGTGTAAAAACTCTTTTTTTAGTGCATTTAACATATTGATTCAAACTTTGCTGTTTCTGTCAAGCTTTTCTAATGTGATACTTAAAAAAACAGTTGATGGAAGCATGTCATTTTAACAATCAATCGAGTAAGAAAAGGACTACAGGTCTAAAGAATTGGCTAACAAAAATTGGCAGCACATATCAGGGATCAGATACTCTTTCTGTTCTGTCTTTATATTTAGGTATTTTTAGCTGTTAATCTAATTCATTGGCAGCAAATATCAGCAATCTTCAAACTAGCTACAAATCTAGGTAGAAAGCAGCATCTACAGAGTAAATAAACACGATTCTGCATTCTGTACCTCCTGTTGCGACAGGCATCCAGGTCTTCCTGTAGCAAAGAGGCCGTCTTCTGGAGGAAGCCGACCTACAGCACAGACAGACACAAGATGTAAAACAAGGTGGAGCCAACCTGAAGATATGCTGTCGGTGTAAACAGAGAAGGAAGCTGGAGACCGGTTTGAGGCAGAGAAGGCTGGATCGGTCAAGCTAGGTTGTGCTTTTTGCTGGTGTTAGGTAGCTGAATTGGGGAGAGTGGAAGAAAAGGCTGCTTGTTAAGTCCAGGGGTCAAGACAGCAGGGGCTGAGGGGTCAGGAGATCAGGGCAGCAGGGTTAAGGCTCACTGGGACCACAGTGTACATTATGGGCCTAGATTTGCCGAGAGTTTGGCCGATGTGAGAGAAGGCAGCACTACTCTTTTGTTTGGCTACAAATTGTAAGTTTATTTATGAAGTGCTTCTTTAGTCTGGAGAGAAAATAAACCCCCATCTACATTTACTTGGCATCCAGCGCCTGGCACAATAATCACAGCTCCAGAAGAATCCGTATTGTTCTGGGACTTGCGTACTGGAGCCGAGGGTGCATTCCTTCAGTGGGGGAGACCTCAGCTTGAATTCTAGTGTTTCATTTAAAATATATGCAAAACTCTCCCAAGCTGTGGTTGCAATCCTCCTGATACACAGAAACGCTACATACTTGCCCCCCCGCCCCTTTTTTTTCAACTCAAAAACAACACGTTGATGTGTATTAACTCAAAATGCTGTCGATAAAAAGGGGGGCAGCTCTGGTCATGGATTACACTTTATAAACATTTCCAATCACAGTGCTGTAGTTTTTGTGCTGAAAAGAAATCTTTTGAAATAGATTCAAACAAGGAACGGGTTTAACATGAAACCATTTTTACCCTGGAGGGTCTTATTAGATAAATTATTCACAGTGTAAACACCGAGGAGAGGTCCTTGGGTTTAACTATCCATGTAAAAAGTGTCAGAGGCCTGTTTAAACTATAACTAGAGAGTCACACCTCCATGTTTTTAGGCGACTGAAGTGTTGCCAAAATAGAGGATATTTTGATATAATCAATCGAGAAAAAATAATCAATCAAAGAAACAAACTTACATCAAAATGAACACAAACCGACTTAAGGCAAACAGAACAATGTTTTTTAGAGTTGTGGTCCCTGTGAGGAAGGCTAAGAGGAGAAAAACTCAAATACCAAATGATGATTTATGCTAGCTGCGCTAATTCTACAAGCTAGCACTGTGACGCTAGACAACACAAAGATGGTGGGGGCGAACATCCAAACCACACAACGCTACTAGTCAAAGCAGGACAATGTTTAACACCTGAGGTCTTGGTCGGCTTTTAAACAAAGAAGGAACATAAGTCTGCGATCCTCCATTATTTCAGTTTAGCTGTAAAAGGGCCGAGGTAAATGTTGATTATGTAAACAGACTGAAACTGACAATTAGAACAGAAAGAAGCGAGAACCTGTAGCTACCAACCCTGCGGCTCAAGTTGATCACTAAAAATATGCAAAATAACCAGAAAAACAGAAATTGTACAGGGCTGCTGCTCGGTACATTTGCATGAACTAGATCCATGTTAGCACTCTAGAGATGTTTTATTTGCCCTAGATCAGTCATTCTAGTTGTAAGCAGGAGCCTTGCTTTCTCTATATTTTAATCTATTGACTCTTTTTGTTCTATGATCTATTAATATTTCTGCATTAAGCTAATTAACACATGGATGGGCACTATTGCCAGCTTAGTCACTTTGTATTTATCAACTTTGTAAACTTTGATGAGAACACTTGAAATCCCAAATTAGTCTGGTCGTTTAGTCTTCAGCTCACAGTGCTGCACACATGGCGACCAGCAGCTGAGCGGGGACGTGTGCAGTTCAAAGCTGCATTCGCTGCTGTGAAGTGTGGGCAGACAAACACTGTTGGACTTCTGGATGCAGAGACAAAGTGAGTATCCTGCCCTTTCTACACAAGCTTTGCGCTTCCTGCTTCCATTTACAACAACATGCACGAGTGAGAAAGGATCTCATCCCTCGGCCTGATTGAATGCAAACACAGGAGCAGGCTGGATGATCTCAGACTGAAGCTGTTCTGTATTGAAGCAGAGATTTCACAGCTGTGAGCGAGTCTGATTATTGTGGTGATTATGATGTTCATTGCATTTTTTAATGGCCTCACATGTTTTTCCCTTCATTTCAGAACTGAACTCCTTGAAAAACCTGATAAAACATCAGTAAGATCACTGTGTTTGATGTCCTACGGTCTAATTAGTTGGTAGCCTGTGTAAATTAGGATAACCATATTTGGATATGCAGTAATGTGGAGACTTTGCCAATCATTCTCATTTTACAGAAGACTTGTATCTTTAGCATGTTTTAAGTAGCCTCAGCTTTTTAAATATTACAAACAAGCTTCAGTTTTTTTTTCTGATTATTTGGTACAAAATGAATAAAAAAAACGTCTGGAATTAAAGATGGAATTTTCTGTATCAGATGATTCATATTTCATGCTGGTAAAATAGACAACAATCAGAAGAAAATAAATGCATGCAGTGCAGCTGCAGGTGGCTGCAGGTGGCTGTCCTCTTAGCCAATGTGTCCCCCGTCTCCTGTATGCCATCCAGGGAAAAGACACTTTTAAATGAGAAATTTTTCACATGAAGCCTGAATTTTCATTTACTTACTGGTTTCATTCTCAATAATTTTTATGTTTTGATTATTCATATGGTAATTTCCTAACTAGGAAAAGTTCCTGCCTTCAAAAATGCTGCTAAAGTATGAAACAGAGCATCCAGTCATTTTCTTTGTTTCTTTTTTGAGTTTGAAATTTTAATATCGAGACAACTCTGGTTTTGTGAAATGACAGGGAATGATAAAAAATGATGAAATGCTGAGTAAATAGTGATGCCTGGTTAGGGGTGCATAGCTTATTTTTTTACGCAGATTGTTTAATAACCAAATGATTATGGTGTGAAAGTTATGAATGCTTTAGTCAGCACTTCTGTATCTCAGCTCTCATCAACAGCAGGATGAAACAAATGGGCTAATGTATAGTAGTTGGACTGTAGAGCGAGAATGCTGCAAAACTCAAACAAAACATCCTAACATATACAGCATCCAACACTCCTTTTCATTGCACTGTTTTACATACTGATGCTGTAATATGAGATACTGAGCAGGTAAAAGTCAGTCCATGAATAATACCAAAGATAACATAGTTGAACAGACAGAAAATAGTTTATTAGCTCTATTAAACTGATATACAAGGAGGCATAAGAAATCTGTGAAGGTACTCGGTCATCTAGGTCTTGGTCAAGCTTGGAAAGTTCAGTTTAGGCAAATGAACGTGAAGTTTTCCTAGAAGACGTTTCGTGGCTTCTTCAGTTCTAACTGATGTAGGAGGAAACCGGGATAAATATACTGTAGGTGTGACAAAGAATTAGGGGAAGGGGAAGAAAAGCAACAACAGGGGTCTCTGATCCCTCCAGTGTAATGGCCAATAGAGGTCACCTGGGGGGCTGGCGGTCATTAAGGGGGGTTCTGACTGGTCGTTAACTCCCTTGTCAGAGTGGTTTCAGTCACATGCCTCTTTAAAATGTGAGTCAGGTGAAGGTAGGCGTGAGGTGAATCTTTAGGCTAAAGTTCCTTTGGGTAAAGTTCCTATTGGTGACAAGTTATGTCTGAGACCACCTACTCTGTTAAAGGATGGTTTTTCCAGGCTGTACCTGATTTTTAACTTTTTTCCCCCTATTTCCTAATTTGACATGAGTCATCTGTCATAGATAATCTTCAATACCTACGACAACAAGCCACGTCATCAGTATCTGTCTGATTAGACATCCATTTCTGCCTTTGAAGACATCGTGATAAATATGAGAGGAGGAGAATTTGTGAAAGAGACCAACTTGTTGGTTACAGACAGAATTTGAGGTATAATATCTCACCTTTATGGACGTTACTGGATTAACATGCGCCAATAAACTTTCAAAATTAGCTCTTCAGACATGTCCTCAACCCCCAAATCCTCCCAAAATGTAACCACAGTGTAATAAGCTGAATGATGACTGGTCAGTAATAAATTAGTAGTAATAATTTAGTCTCCTGGTTATTTATCAGACTTTATACTTACTGCAATTACAGGTACTAAAAGCGCTGAGCAGTTTGTGACTGGAAAGTAATCTGAAGATGCACTTGTTTGCTAACGTGTTGCAGTTTACTCCAGGACAGGACAGGCTGTCTATGACAGCAATTGATTCAGAAATCTAAAACGTTTCTTTTTAGATTTTGAACGAGAGACAACATATTAGGATCTGTGGAGCCTCTCCTGCTGCTCTTGCCTAAACTTTCTCCCTATATAAGTTCTTGTGGCTGCGTGTTGCAGTTTATCCTAAAAGTGGATAAATGAATCTATCATTTTATACTTCTTTGTATCTAAATTACACGCAATGATACTCAACACAATTAATAAGGTGACTTTTTATTTATTAAGCTACTCATTTCTTATAAAAGTCTACATTTACTGCTAGAATTGTTCAATCATGAGTTCTTGCTAATTTGGCTTTTGCATATAAAAAATCCTGGACATAAATCACCCTGCATTTAGTTTTAGATCTTAATGTGGTTCATCTCCAGCAGCAGCTGCATTGCTATTGGCTGTCAGATAATCATGGCAGGTTTTCTTTGGTCAGTCCTAGAACCCACCTCCCAGAGCAATAAGACTACAGCTTTAGAATCACTGATTCCTCTACAATATTCAGCCAATAATCGCAGAGCGCATTAGACTACTTTAAGATCCGACAAGTTCCTTTATTCTTACCTCTTCACTTCTCTCTGTTTTTAGGTTCGAAAAAAGGAACTCTGTGAAACCTTCAGGAAGCTTTGAGAACCACTAATCAGGGCTACTTTAAACAAAATCATACATAAAAATCAGATTTGATTCAAAGTAAGAACATCCTGTCAAGACAAAAAGAAAGCTCTTATAGGTGATCAGTAGAAACATGTTTTGTACATCTAGTGGTTCTGTGGTCACGTATAAACAGAGAAACCCGGACTTGTCACCCAGTGACATTATTTAGGGAAAAAGGCTTCTGAAAAAAACAACACAAAAACAGGCCTGAGGCATTTAGAAGCTGAGCTTCTATATAAAAACCAGAATAAACAGAAAAACACTTTTAAATGTACAGCAGCGGACCTCCACCAAAGGATTGTGGTCAGAAGCTGTGATGCAATACATGAAAATACTGACATTAGACTCAAAGAGCAGAGTTCTGTGTGGTTTGTATTTATTTTCATTCAATAAGTTCTGACCTGAGCTTTCAGGGAGGTGATGGTGTCTTCCAGCTCCTGCCTGAGATCTGCTGGCATCAGACCTTTGATCTTCTCCTCGTACTCCTGATGCACCTTAGTCACCTACAGTAGTAAGACAAATCATTTTTAATCAAACACGATCAGCTCCAACACTGGGATGGTGGAATAGTGATCGGGCATGTGAAGGAGTAGCAAACCAAAGTATATGAGAGAAAGGTGTGACGATCAAGTGTGTCTCTAAATCAGTTGATCCCTAAAAATCAAACTGATTTCACTAAATCAACTTTCAAAAATAAACTTATTTATCAATTTCTTACAAGTAGAGTGATATATTTGAAGCCTTTTAAAACCACGCTGTAGGGCGTGCAGGTGGCGCAGTGGTTAGTGCGCACGACCCATGTTCGGAGGCCTTAGTCCTCGACGCGGGCGACCCGGGTTCGAATCCGGCTTGAGGTCCTTTCCCGCATGTCTCTCCCCCTCTCTCATACCCCCTTTCCTGTCAGCCTACTGTCAGAAAAACGAGCCACTAGTGCCGTAAAAAGCTCAAAAAAAAAAAAAAAAAAACCACGCTGTGAACAAACAGCTCCTTCAGGAACAGCAGCTTGATAATTATGGCTTACAGCTCATAAAAAAAAACGCTCTTAGAAAATGTAAATAACAGAAAAAAAAATCACCAAGGGGGGGATCTTATTTAACATGCAGCTTTTTATAAAAGTATGTCCATGTACTGTGCAGTAAACACTCCTCAGTTAGTTAGGGCTCTTCTGCATGACCTGCTGCGTCCGTTCTGTTGGCTGCTCGGAGGCCATCAGTGGGTTAAGGAGCCCAAGTTGTTTCAGGAGAAGCTTCTAGTTGGTGGCTCTCATCTTCCTCTGATCAATACTCCATAGGTTCTCCAAGTGGTTTATGACAGAGAAGTTATCCGGCCGATCCAGCACACTAAGCAGGAATTCAATTCAGTTCAATTCAAAAATACGTGACTTAAAGTAAGTTAAAAACATAGTGGTCCATAATCAGCAGATGACATGGTCCTTTAAAGCCACCGATGCCTGGAAGCTTCAGAGTGGACCTTAACATACTTGGATTGTGTGCTGCTGTGTCCACTCTTATTTCACAAATAAATTTCACCTAATAAAAGAGTTATACCACTGAGCAGCAGTTCAGACAATTTTCTCCTTAGGCTACCAGAGATGTCTGACAAGTTGAACACAGGGACTGAAACTGAACCATGTAATGTTTCTGTGTTTGGGTTAGCTCTTGAAGCTAAGGCCCAAGCTGCAAAGATGTTGCTCCATAATCCCCACATTTATTATCAGTGTTTCCTTCCACTAAACCTTCCCTTATGCTGGTAAGACCACTCTGAACAAACAGCTCCTTTAGCACTGTGTAGAAGAACGTCAGGTCAGCAATCTCTTAGGTGATTTTGGAGAGGATAATGTTGGCATAACATCTCTGCTTTTAAAATAAACTATTTTAATAGTTTTTATTGGCTATTCAAATGTTTTGAAAATGTGCTTATCTTTACTGTAAGCCCTTACGAATTAAACTGAACAAAAAATAAACCGATTACACATATGAGTGTCTAATAACCAGAACAAGTCCCAGCCTTTGAACTGAGCCCCTGCAGCGGATGAACAATTTGATGATATTCTACTTCATTAGGATCTGTACATCATTAATCTGACTGTGTTCCTGCTGAGTCAGTGTTTCTGCATGTCTTTGACTCCAAGGTGCTGCAAGCCAAGCAGCAGCTGATTTAGAGGAGGCTCAGGCACACGCACTGAGGGTATCCCCTCTTTATTCATAGTTTCCTTGCATTTCACAGCTCCTTCACATCCCTACAGGGGGTGCAGCGAGGTTGGCATGACTCGGCTCTGTATGAGACCCCCACCTCTCGCCTACTGGTTGTTGGCCACTGATTCTGGCCCAAAAAGCATTGAGGAGGGTTTGGAAGAGGACAGAGGACATGAAAAGCAGCAGCAGCTCAATAGCCAGAGAGCTATCTCCACTGGGGAGGACTGGAGGAAGTCTGTCTGGGGCTAAATTACACTCTGCCAAACCAGAGTCTGATTATAGAAGTTGAAAAGGGTTTGGTTAGTGCAACCCCCACTTCTTACCCACAAACACACATGAATGGAAGCGCTGGTACACACGCTGCAGACACGCATGCACAAACTGAGCTTTTTACGGTACTGTAAAGGAGTTTACAGCATTCTGAAGAGTGGCTGAATCAATTAATTCAGAGCTCGACGAGGACTTTAACACAGCAAAGGATCAAAAGTAGAAGGGGGCTGGGGGGGGGCAACAGTTTTCATCCACATATTTTAAGGTGCAACCAGGGAGAGAGTCTGTGTGTGGCAACGCCAGAGTCCAGCCGAAGACCAATCTGCTCTTTCAAGTGAGGAGAGCAAAAATAATGTGATGGGGGGAGGGTTTAAAAAAAATAAAATAGATCTGCTCCCCTAAAATAATCTTCCTGTTGTGGATTTAACTGATTGTTCTGGCTTTAGCTAATTAATCTTCCTGGGCACAATGAAAGGGATTGGAGAAGCACTTCAAAGCAACCCTCAGTATAAATGATCCCTACATGAGGCAGCTCACTTTGTCTCGGCACAGTGTGCAGCAGATTAGTCTGGCACAACTTTGCCAATTTCTCCAGCCTCCTTCCAAACCTATTCATTTTAAAGTGTTGGAGCAATTACAGTGGCTTAGGAATCCATCAGTTTAGAAAATATGTTATTTTTCTCCTGTTGTGTGAGAATGAGGTCGGGGACGATTTAAAAAGCAACCTTTTTAAACAAATCAAAAAAGCAAACAAAAAAAAAAAACAGGTTGTAGAAGCTTTAATTTTAACGTCCTTAAGACGTCTATCTCTATCTATAGCAGCTTCTGTAGTCATAACAGAATGGAAGGCCAAGACAAAACACACTTCACTGCCTCAGACCGAAGCAATAAACAATGGTTGAATAAACACGTTAAACCGCTCTGAATACAAGTCTCAGATTCTTCAAAAGCCCGGCTCCTTAGTTTTGCATTCTTGATTCGTGTATGGTGCCGCCACCGCAGCAATGAGAGGTCCGCTTGGGCTAAATTACAAGCTCTCTTGTGGCAACACTGTCTCCATCTTCTGTCCCATACATACATCGGAATGAGCAAGACTCCAACAGTATATTCACAGAGCTGCAGGGGAAACCGGATCACATACGTTGTCCTGTGAAGGGCATTAAGACACTGAAGACTTTTCTTTCAGTTTTCTCACTTTTAAAACAGACTTTACTGTGAAAAGTAAAGAATGCATTTTAAATAAACAAAACAAATATAAAACTTAAGTCTCAGTCCTTAAGTCTATATATTGTAGAACCCCCTTACAGACCCGGTTTATCTTTAGTAAATTGGCTTTTTGATCTAGACTTGGACTAGCTCATTCTAACACACAAACAGAAGATAAACCATCTTTAACAGTCTTTCTTTAAGTGTTTTTGTGTATTTAGCTCAATCCATCTTTCCTTTAACTCTGCCCAGCTTTCCCTTTCCCTGCAGAGGATGATATTCATTTTGATGTTTTGTTGTCTTTTTAAATAATATCTGTTTCTACTGTAAGTTCATTGTATGTACTTACTGTGATGTTTTTTAGTTGAAAATGGACCCCAGGAAGAGTAGTCTCTACTCTGTTAGAGACTAATGGGGATCTTTAAATAAAAAATCACTAATTCCCTCAGCACGATGCATCCACTACCGTGTTCTACAGTTATTTATGGTTTTAAAGTTCTGCTGGCCCAGCCTGTGGGTTTCAGCAGTCTTGCTAGGTTTGACGTTGTGCCATAAGCTGGGTGATGGACTGAATGGTACAAAAAGCAACAGATATTATTTTCTCACCTAATTTTCTTTAAACATTTTCTAAACTTTGTCCCTGATCTGCCTGCTCTGTTTCTTAGTCTTCTTGATGATTCTTCACTAATTCTAATAAAAAACTTAAGAGGCCGTTTTAATAATACTAGGAATTAATTAAACACAGGTAGTAATTGGATGCAATGTGTTCTGTTTAGAGGAATCAGAGCAAATGGGGCTTAAAAATGAACATTTTTTTTAGATCAAAAGAAAATGGAAAAGCAGTTCCTCCTTGTCCTTCTATCTAAGGATTATAAAACGGAGCATGGTGGTCAATCCAATGACATCTCAGAAAAAAACTAGGGATATATTGCAAAACAGGAAATAGTTTTGCAACCCGCCTCACATACACTCCTAGTTTTGTTATTGACCATCTAACTCAGAGCATGTGGGGGGAAGCAGCAGTCTGTCATAACAATTGCTCTGTTGTTTGAACCTGTGCTTGGCTAACACTCTCAAAGGAGTTAAACATGCAAAACAGAAGCATCAGACTTCCCAAAAGACGGCTGACTTGTTCTTTTTTCAAAGACGATTCTCCTCCAGCCTTGCATTCTCTTCCAAGGGTCCTCCCGCTGCATCTCTCTTCTTCTTTCATGCAAACGTACTTTTTTTCCCCTTCTTTTTCTTTCAACATCTTTTTTTTACAGCAAAGGCATGTTTGTTTTCCCGACAGGCAGAAAGAGACATGCGATGACATCTGGGGGCTGGGGCTCCTCAGCGACTGGAGAAAAAAGTGAGATGTCTTTGAACAACGTTGCTGATCAAACCCGTCACGAGGGCTTGGTCACTGACAGACTCCAGATGTGAGCAGAAAGGAGAGAAAGGAGAAAAGAGGAGAGGGGAGACACTTGAAACAAAAAAAGTGTGCCACTATTTTCCCTTTTAATGAAAGCAGAGTTTCTCTTTCTAAAGACAAATCAGTTTTGATCCGTGCAGCTCAGTAAAAAAACCCCAAAACAAAACAAAAAAAAAACAAAACGTGATTTTGTCTGTTCCTGATGAAGTCCCATTTTGAAGACTGTGAGGAGCGGCAGTCGTTTTCCCCTCCCAGTCATCTTAAAATGACAACATTTCATCTATATATAGTCCTCAGATTGTGGTTTTGACTTTTTCTCATGTTTAGCGGCATCAGACGGCATGGTTTGTGACAGCTGCCAGCAGAAAGGAACAAGCCCTAAACACCTTTAACGTTCAAATGAGGTTTGTCACATCGTTGGAGAGGCTTGATGCATGCTAATGAAGCCGGTGTGTGTGGATGAAACATATTGTGTGTGTGTGTGTGTGTGTGGGGGGGGCAGTCATTATAACATGCATTGTTCCCTGGTGACAAAAAAACTTGTCAGTAACAACAGGGTACATCTAAAATGCCACCGTTTGCCAAGTTTGCACCTTCGCATCCAGAGTTGGAACTCAGAGAGCGATTAGGATTAAAAAACGTTTTGCTGGGAAATGAAAATGAATTCGGCTTAGAATGAGCCACAGATCTCACTACACTAATACAGGGATCCAATACATTATAAAGCTATTCTACTTCCCAGAATTCTCAGTGATTTGGATTCATTTTAAAATATTAACATAAAATTCAGTATCAGTTTATGGCTGATATTTACACATTAAGGGGGCTGTAAATATGGTGACAAGGTGAGTAGAGGACACAAAAAAGAGGGAAAGGACAGAAAGATGAAAGATGGTCGGACAGATGAAAGAAAGAGAAGGAGGATAGAAGAATGGAGAAACTGGAGAAAAGGAAGAACATAAGGAGGAAAAGTAAGACAAGAAAGGTGAACAAAGATAAAATGGAACAAATTGAGGGTAGGAAACAAGGAAGGAAAGAAAATACATGAAAATGAAATGTCAAAGATTAAAAAAAATGAAGGACACAGGAAAGAACATTATACAACAAGGAATAAAACAAGGATGGAAGAAAGAGGAAAGTAGTTTCAGGCTGTTTTGAGGAATATAGGAGGGACTGCTGCCAGCTGATGGTGTGATGCTCTTTAACCAAACCAACACAAGAACAAATACTCTGTATACAGAAAAAAATGTGTCGACTGAAAACTGCAGTAATGTCTATTTCAAAGGGAAGGAAAACACCTCTGTTGCTGGAAGAGGGATCTCTGAAACTTATTATAAACTACCAGCCCTGTCATCAGGTATTCACACAAAGAGCCGCCCTCTTTAGGCCACCATCTTCAACTAGAGTTCAACCACGCAGCAGGCTGATGAGATGGCGTTTTTGGAGGTGAGGGAGCTGCGACGGCCCCAAGTTAAGAGCACGGCGGGCAACATCTGTGTGAAGTCTGGGCAGGAAAGCTGCGTTAGCAGGCAAGAGATCAGATTACAAAAGATACATTTGGCAGATAAACAAGAGCAATATGTGAGTGAGGAAGAAAAGGCAAATCTGAGGACCCTCAGCTATTAATGCATGAACCACTGAGGGCTGAACTACCAACTAAAACACACACTGCAAGAGATTTGCACTAAATACACACCTAACAGAGTGATTCAGACATTTTTTTCTGTTCATTCCTTTGTCTCTTCATCTCTGTGCAGCGTGTGTGAGAGAAAGGAAATATGCAGCAGATTAATGAAACGTGTTCAAAGTCGTGAATCATGAGCTGTTCAAGACCTAAAAGTGGAACCAAAGGCTCGGTCACAATTGTTGAGTTGTTTACTCAGACTTTGCTTCCACATGATGAAATCATGATGGAGCGGATTTAAAAACAGAAAGGAAAATGTTTCTTGTAGCCATCGAAGTCAATCTGTCTGAGATAAAGTTAAACGTTCTGCTGAAAGTACGAGGGTCACGCCGTCATCAGTCTGGTGACTTTTAGTTTCACTGGATTTTATTTTGAAGTATCAAAGTAAACATTTATTAGAATTTTTTTCACTTGCAAAAAAAAAAAAAAAAAAGAAATGATGAAATTCATCTCAGGTCAATTTCAGGGTATGAAACAATATAACGAAAGCAAGATTAGATAACCTAAATGAAAAGACCCTGTGGAAGAGTGACAAGTGGCTCTGGAGAACAAGTGACCTCCATCAGCTCAATTTATGGCGGCCAGACAGGGAGACGTCCGACGACTGTGTGAAGTGTGTGCAAGGGTCAGTGGGTGGAACAGGGGGAACCGATGCCTTTGGTGTACATACCGCAGTACAAAGACCTACCTCCTGCCTGAGCACAGTCATTAGTTCTTTCTTCTCTGTGTGTGTCAAGGTCAAAACATAGCCTGATTACAGGGCAATCTCCACAGCCACGGGGTGTGTGTATGTGAACCAGAGCGTCCCTTTTGAACACAGGCAGTGGTGGCATTCTTGGCCCTAGGCGCTGGCTCTTGAGGCCAGATCTCAAGGAATTTGGGAAATGTGCTAAGGGGCACATCGCTGACTCTGAACAGGAGAAGGAGAGATTGTAGGTGGAAGAGGGCAGGGGAGGAAAGGAGGCTAAGAACATATGTTGCTTTTCTTTTGTGGCCCCCTGGAGAACCAACTCTGAATAGTAAATCAGAAGAGAGGGGATTGCAACATGAAGTGATAAAGCAGGAAAAAATAGGGGCGTTAAAGGGCGGATTTTAAAAGCAGCAGAAAAGGCTGCATGATCAAGAAGAATTTGAAGGCTGTGATGCAAAAGGCTGAAGGCAAAGTAAAAAAAAAAAAAAGAGTGATGCAATGATGACAGCAAGCAAGCAGCAAATGCCTGCTAAAAAAGAATGGAAAAGAAGAGACTGAAGGAAGAGGACAAACAGGTTCATTACCCTCTCTTCTGACTCCAGCTCTTTACTGAGCAGCTTCTTCTCTGCACAGTGCAGCTGTCTCTGTAGGCTTTCCACCTTTTCTTGCAGGGCCTGGGAAAACAAAATTTAGCTCAGTTGGTAGAAGAATCCAAACGAAACAAAAAACCGCAATGGTTTGTCATGGGTTAATATGTAAGTAACACAAGCTGATAGAAAACAAAAGACACCAAACAGCTAAACGTAGAGATGCAACGTTATTCAAAAGAAGCAGCTTTTCTGTTTTTATTTTTTTCCAATCATGAGGAATTAATTTCAAAGGAACAACCATGAAAAAAACAAATGCAAGGGAAAAATAAGAGTCTGAGTGTATTTCTGAAAAGGTCCTCATCTCTTTGCCTGCAAGTTATAGAAAGGTGGAGTTCCTGAGTACAACGCAGATCCAGATGTTTTCAACACAAACATCAGCTCTGATTAGTCAGTATGGAAACCAGAGAGAGGGATATGTGCTCAAATGCAGGTGTGCATTTAAGCAGACGAGCACAGCAGACACACAAACACGCACATGTCAAGTGTGTGAGGCTCTGGTAACAATCAATATCGGCGGAATGGCCCCCACCGGAGCCGAGTGAGTGGGCCAGGTGTCGGTGGGTTGATTCTCTGAGCAGAAGTAAACAGTCCAGGTGATAGGCATGGCCACCTGATCTGCAGCCCACTCAACTGACATAAATCACACAGACTACAAAGCTTCAGGGCAAGAAGGAACTTCTGAGCTGCACCTCTCTGAGAGGTAAACAGCTGAAACTTGAGTCAGGCATGTTATTAAATCCAGTTCGATAAACAGGAGCTGAGTCTGCTGGAAAAATTCTCCTTATTTTTGGCCTGATGTTTCAATACTTTTCAGATATAAGGAATTCCATAATTGATCTAGCCCAAACATTGAAGCCGTACGAACGATAATTGCTTGAATCATCATCAAGCCTTTTATTTAACTCTACCCTCCAAAAACCTTATAGAAGCAAAGTGTCCAGAGTTGAATTATGAAAACAAAATGAACTTTACTCTTATAAAGCATCAAGATTACTGTTAAACTATGTTCCCAATAATAACAATAATAATAATCATAATGGTCAGGATTTAGAATTATTCAAATGATCTTTTATCTAAAAATTAAATCATCATTTAGATTCATGTACTGTTTCTGGGAAAAACATGTTTTAGGATTGTAGTAATTCAAAGCCAAACTTGAGTCAAATTGTACCATGAGAAGTCATCGTCTCTCCTGGAGGTGATTTGGGTTCAAAGTGTCTCTACAGAGTTGGATAAACTAGGTTAGGATGACTGGGTCCAGATCCAAACATCATTTCTGTTAAGCTCATGCTAATAAAAGTGTTAGAAGAGTATTTACCGGGTCATTATCATTCGAATGTTGATGCACGTCGGGTTGGTGGAGTTCTGGAAAACAGCGCCTCAGTTGCTCACTGATTTATCCCGTTCAATGTTATTCACTCCATGTTTCAATGGTCATAATGTTATGGCTGATATAATCATTTCAGGGCAGGACATGATTGAGCAGCATGCTTTACATGTTTCTTTCTCCAGCAGATTTATGTGATCAAGCAATAATGACACAATAATCCAGGGCACTCAAGAGCCACTGTGCTGCATCAGATGTCAGAGTCCTTTCCAATCCAAATAAATCCTGCTGCAACTAACACATAATGATCTTATTTCATTGCAAGCCCATTTAAATTGTGCATTTTTTCTTAAATATTTCACTGCAGACTATGTATTTTGGGCATGTAAAGCTAGATAATTGCCAGACATTTTGTCCCATTCTGTACTTATAGTAAGTATTTAAACAGAAGGAATATTGTCTTAATAGGATCCACTTTGGGTGAAACTGGAAAGTGACCGTTGACAGTTTAAAGGTCATTACAATATTTAAAATACCAAAGTTCCTGGTGGTCTTATAGTATATATTTTACAGCAGAGAAGCTTTGAAAAACCAAAATGTGAGAAAGGAAAGGATGTAGGAAAGGAGGAAGCAAAGAATAACACTAGAAACGTAGATGACAAGGAAGGACAAAGAGAAATCAGGCTAGGAAAGACATATGAAATGAAGAAAGGAAAGATGGGAAGCAATACATAAAGCAAATGAAGTGAGGAGCAAAAACAGAAGAGAAAAGGGTAAAAAAGAATAAACAAGAAAGGAAGGAATTAAAAAAAGACATGAAAGAAAATGGAGAAAGGAAGGTAGACAGAACAAAAAAAGTAGGGAAGAAGAAAGGAGATAATGAATTAAGGATAGAAGATGGAAAGGTGTGTGTGCTCAGCTCAGGTTATGAGTAGCTGCAGCATCACAGCCCCTCCCACCACCTTCCCCTGTGTAGCTGCTAGCTCTACAGCTCAGATGATGGCTGAAGGAACTGGGGGCCCTTAACTTCTCTCCCTGCTGCAGTCCTTTCAGACAGGGCCCAGCACTCACCTCTGTAACATATTAAAGTCTGCTACATGGGAATAGTCCGGCTACTCAAAGGTTGCCCTTCAAGTAGCCAGGGAGGAAGCATTACAGCTAATGTGATAGCACCTAAGCGGAAGCCTCCCCCAGCACTGAATTAAAAGTAACATTTCAGTCATCTTAAAATGTAAAGCTACCTTTAGCATCAGGCATTAGTTAAATAAGTACAATCACTGTGTTACCAAAGCAGACAGGGCAGTATGTTGGAGCTGTTGAAATGTGTTTTTGATCAGTTTTAAATGGAAGGTGAAATACTGAATCCCCGTGCATTTAAGGATTTATATATAGGTGACAAAAATCCTAAGAATGAATGTGCTCTTAAAGGGAAGTGAAATCTCCAAGAGCAGCATTTCAGCATGACATCAGTGATCTAAAAACCACTTTTACCTACAATGAATATTAACCATGACAGTAGACACTATGCTGAAGATCAGCCCAAAATTCAGCAAGTATCTCATTTATTTTCCTCTTTTTTGAATTCAGACATTTCAGAAATAGAGCTATAAAGATAATACCATGAAACAGTGATATTTTAGCTTAAGGTTATCATAATGTCAAAATTTCACGCCATTATCAAGACCTGGAGATATAAGAAATTCAGATCTTTTTATTATTTAGACTCCATAGAACTCTCAGGTTAAATACGGGATTATAAAAAAAATTGCTGAGAGGAAGAAAATGGAAGTAGACATAAATGCATTGGTGAACTTAAAAGGCAGCCCATCCAGTTATGTAAACGTAATTCAACAAAAAATCTTCATCACTTGTATTTCAATTATGTGTTTGTAAAATGTACTGATTATTTAATGCCGGGTGCCTTTATCATTTGGAAAATGGGGTCATTTCTTGAAATAATTTTAATAGTTTTTGTAAGAAAATGTTCGCACATGGTTAACAATTAAACAACTATAAGACTAATTTCTTTATTCATTTTTTTGATCTTTCATACATCGACAAGACTCATCGGATAAGGAAGATGAGAAAAGTCTGACAAATCAGCCCTACCCCTCTCTGAACCCACGCCTGACTTCCCGCACTGTGACACAGCATATCTAGTCCACTAGTTCCAGGAAGGACAGCTAAATACAGGGCTTCCCATGTGACACACGTTTTCTTGTGGCATCTACATTTGATGTGCTCAAAACACATCAGAGTTCACAAGTTCAACATTTGTCACATCATTAGTGGAATCATACGGGACGATT
This sequence comes from Jordanella pulchra, assembly GCA_034780135.1. Classification (NCBI taxonomy): domain Eukaryota; kingdom Metazoa; phylum Chordata; class Actinopteri; order Cyprinodontiformes; family Cyprinodontidae; genus Jordanella; species Jordanella pulchra. The sequence goes on from JAUZNJ010058340.1 coordinate 21,878, forward strand.
CTGCTAAACAACAGCGGCGCTTTGTGAGTCAGAAAAAAAAGGCTTATTTAGTCATTACTAGTGTCAGACAGGATAGAGATTAAATTACACAGTGCTAACAACAAATAGCTCCTCGAGTCTAATAGACAGAAAAAGAATTGATGTTTCTGAAGTAACAAAACATACCTGTCCTGAGTTTGACTTTAATCCAGGGGAATCACTCTGCCATAAATCTAAGACAACATGAAGATGGATTTAAGAACGAGTGTAAATTCATGGGTTTCAGTTTAGCTCATGTCTAATAGAAGCTAAAAAAAAATACTGGTTTGTTTGACTAGTTAAACTAAGTTAAACAAGTTTAGTGTGATGGAGAGATAGCCTGACGACATTAAAACTTCTCACCGGCGTTTTCCTCAAAGCAAGCTAATTTTAGTTTTACTCATGACCACCTTATGGATCATTGTAGTGAAAATGGTGAAATATGAACAGCCTTTGAGTGTTAAGAAGTTTACAAACACTTATAAGCTTGAACATCCATTGGTTTAAATTTTCAACCATGCATGAAGGATGTTTTTTACCCACAGTGGTTTGATTTTGCAACACTTGGATGAAATGTATTGTGTTTGGATGTATTTTAGTCACAGAGGTTCAGAATATTGTAGAGCATCAAATATGCACATATGCTTCTAATATATCTAAGCTTGTCAGCATGTAGCCATCAACAATGTCCAGACATAATTCTGCAGCATGTTTGAGCAACCTGCGAAGCACAGGTGGGAATTCAATCTAAAACAGTTTGTCTCCTTCAACAGACCGACCTTGAACAATAGCTCTATGTTGAAGGCATTCCAGAAAACAAACCATTAGTTGGTTTCATCTATCTGAGTCCTCGGACAGTTTTTTTTGGTAAGGATGTTCAGAAACAGCCAATAAAAAACACAACAATCCGACCTAGTTTCAAGTCAACAGTGAAGTGAGTTAAACATCCAGATGATGTGTGGAAAAGAACAAACACCATCGAGGAGACGTCTTAAGGTTCAGATAAGACAAGCCTGAGCTATTTAGCCCTAACAATGTATGTACTGCTCCAAGTGTTAACCATGGTGGAAGCAGCATCATGCTGTGTGGCCGTTTTCTACCCATGGTGCACGAGCTTTGTTATGAAGTTTTCAATTTTAGCATAAATCATATGTTACATGATCAAAACCAAGGCAAAGATCGATGTTTAAACAAATTCACGATCTCAGATGTACATCAAAAAGGGTTTTGAAAAAGGATAAAACAAGATAAGAAAAGAAAAGTGAGCCATAGAAAACAGGAGCAACAACATCATAGACAGAAAGCAGGAAGGAAAATGAAAAATAAAGAGGACAAAAAAAGAAAGAAAGGTTGGGCAACTAAAGGATGTAGAGAATGCAGGTAGGAGTGATGGAGGAAGAAGTGAAAGGACAGTAAGACAGAAAGCAAGAACAAAGAAACTATAAAAGGAGAGAAGGACACAAAGGGAGCAAGGCAGGAACAAATAAAACACAGAAATGATGGAAGGAAGGAAAACATAAAGCAGGAAGTGAAAATATTAATTAAACTACAAGGATCATGGACTGATAGATGGACAGAACTTTGGGAAATAAGGTTTAGAACCAAAAAGATCTTTTGGTTTGCTTATCCAAACCTGAAAAAAAACCTTAGAACAGATTCCAGACTCCTCTTTGCTTGGTAGAAACCGTGTGATAAGAGCAGCAGTCAAACATCCAGGCAGAATTTTGTCATGGCTACACAAAAATATGTAGTTCCCTTGCAAGTCACTAAGCCATTTATCCGAGCATTAGTGTGGGTGTAATCAGGGTTGGCTTAGTGCCACCATGACGGTTTAGGAGCCTGTATGTAGTCGTTTTAAACTCCTAAAAAACTCAAACCTGTGCAGCAAATTCTTTTGCTATTTTATGAGCTGATACTAAAAACGGTTAAGAGTTATCTTTAAAATAAATATACCTACATCCATGTCGATAATAACAACAGAAAGTCTTAACAGGCACATGGGTCTTTTTTTTATTAGTTATGAATGAATTATTTAGGCAGGATAAGTAGTAGGTTCAAAGTGTATAGGACACTGCTGATTGGAGGTTTATAAGCGATGGAGAGCTGTATGAATATAACCAAGCAGGAAAAACGAGAAAATTAATTTCTTTATGAAGAGGTGTGACAGGAATGAAAAGGAGAACAAAGCATGGCAGAGAAAGTTGTTCAGAGAGGAACAGACAAGCCCTCAGGAAGATAAAGAGACATGTGACCAAATCAGACGGGGGAATAAAACTTTCAGAAAGTGGAAAATAAGAAACGACAAGAATCTGAGGTAAAACAAAGGTGGAGACAGCAGAAACGAAGTTTGTGGCTAGGTTACAGAGGCCCGGTCATCAGTGCACTCCTGCCTTGCGGTTTCGCAGTAGTGAGTCGTGAAGGTCTCTCCCTCCTGCCTCTTCGTCAACAATCAGGCCTCAGCCTCTCTTTCATTCCAAACTTTCACCTCACAGGAGCAAGTGGGGCACACGTGCACGCAAGCACTGACACACACTGCTTAGAGGGATCCACGCAGGTATAGGCATGCATCAATATTAACAACAAGTTCTAAAAATGTGTGCTCGTCAAATCGGCGCGCGGTTATTGTGCTGAATGCACTCAAAAAACGTGCACACATAAACGCAGCGAAGCCTGAGTCATTCTTTCCTGGGTGGTCCTCCTGCACAGATAAGGCAAGCACGTTTCCCCAGGGTGAAGCAAAAGCAACAGAGGGCAGGAGAAAAAGGCAAAAGAAGAAAGAAGGGAGGGAACGGTGGGAGGAGGAAAAAAGGCCAGGGGCCTCTTTAAACTTGGTGTTTTGTTAGGAGCCAAGCTGCTCTTCATGTGCGGCGGGGCCCTTCTATTTGCAGCGTGCTGTCAGAAGTTTCTCCCAGAGTCTGGATTAAAGAGATCCTCTAATGACACTGAGGCTGGACGACATCAGACAGCAGCAAAAAACTCACATTGCACCGCCTCCAGCCAAGGACACACACACTAACAGAGAGAAAAGTAAAAAGATGAGGAAGATACACACAGACATACATATACAAAGATGTATTGCCCACACAGACAGCAGCCTCAATAGAACCAGGCTTTGTGTGTACGTATGGCTACTGATCTAATAGTAAATAATAAAAGAGGTGCTAACCTCAAGGAGAGATGGATGGTCAGAGAGATGAGTGAAACTTCTCTTTTATCTACACTTTTATCAGAGGATTATGGTGAAAGGTAAAGAAGAAAGAAGCTGTAGGAGGAGGAGGAGAGGTCTCCCTCCTGAGGTGTTGGAGCTTTTGCTGTCTTGTCTGCCTGCGTGTAGTAATGAAAACATGTGGTTAAGCCAGCCGACCAGGACGGCCCCTTCTGAAATGTTGCTCTGATATTGGTGTGAACTGACCTGCTTTGCAGCTCTTTGAAGCTTCGCAGCGGTTTTCCCGCTCATAAGGAAAACTAGCAGGAATAGAGCGACGGCAGCGGCCCTGGAACCTTCCCCGAACCTAAGACCTGAGCACACGCCTGCACAGCTACGGAGGCATGTTCGGGAGCGTCGATGAAAGCACTGAGACAATTTCGGGGGCTAATGAAGACACGCTGCAAATGAGTTATGCCCACGGGGGGAACACGCTGTTCTCTAACTTTCAGCTGCTGGGAGCGATGGTAGAAAGAGAATAGGAAACAACTCCAAAGTGTTGTGCCATATGCCTGTTCTGTTTATCTGCTTACATGTCTGTCGGCACTTATAAATATATTCTGTTTATCAAATGGTTTATTGCTAAATAATTGTTAAGTTCAGCTCAAGTTCCCCACATGTTTAGAAACTCCAGGTTAGTGAGTAATTCTTGTTTGTTGTCTGCCGGCAGATCAAGGTTTCTATGAGCTGTTCCACTTCCCACGCTCTCTTGTAGCATCCTGGAATGTAATCCCTCCCTTATTTCCTCCTCCTCTGATATGAGGATCAAACACTACCCACAGCTGGAAAAGTAATCAATCAGCCGACACAATGCACGCGTGTTAAGTTGCGGGCAAATGCAAAAGTATTTGTAGTGTTTCATATTTGGATGAAGAGAAAAAAAAAAACAGATTCTTGTTGCTTAAACGCCTGTTGAATGACTGACATGAACTCAGCAGAGTTTAACTTTCACCTCTGTGTTTCTAAGTTCTCTGTCCTTTAAATCGAAGTGAGAGCATTGTTGATGGATAACACACATGACCCTAACTTACTGTGCTGAACTTGACTGCTGGCTCAGAGCTAATCTGTTAAACTTTGTTTCTATGCTAGCTGAGGCCCCTGATGGAGTAAAGGCTGTCATTAACTCTCCATTATATGTAGCAAATAAAACACTGATGGATCAGTGGGCCTACTTCTATGTCTTTATGCATAACATCTCTCTCCTCTAGCCCCCGTTTGTTGTATGAGTTCTGCTGGAGGATTCTTCCAGTTCGCTTTTCCTTTCCACTGTTGCCACATGCATGTTGGTTCAAGTACATTGATGTTGCCTTCCTGTAGAGTCAGAGGTGAGTTTTAAGTTCACTGTGTTAAGATTCATTTTTGCCTTTAATTACAGTTTTTTTTTTTTACTTTTGGAGATACCAAATGTAACTATTTGCTAGATTTACTAATTTAAAGCTAGTAAGAACACCGGCAACCATTTTTTCCGGAGGAAACCGTCATTATTGCCTGACTCCCACTTTTGAAGATGCAGCCCTGTTTTTTTTTTGTTTTTTTTACCAAATTTGTACCACATGCAGTCCTGAGTAGGGGATTCACAGGCGCTTTACACTACAATCAGTCATTTAGCAATTCATGTAGATATTCACACACTGATAGTGTGGCTACATTGTACTTTCATACCACTTTCTCAACTTTGCCACATACAATCCAATGTTGACTTTATCTCAGTCCATTCTAGTAGAGGTCACACAAAAAGTTTTCCACAAGTTACCATTCTAGGTTGAGCGGGAAGTTGTGCAGAGGGTGAAGCATTTTCCAAAGTACCATGGGTCAAGCAGCATTACCGATCAAAGTAAAGTAACATATAGGACATCATCTCTAAAAGGTATGCAGCTGTAAAAAGACGTGCAAACTTGTTAGCATAGCTGATCTTCATGCCAGCTGCAAATCGTTTTTCATGTGTAAAATGAGTGGAATGGATGAAAACTTTTTTTTTATGAATATACAGATCAAACTATGGAAATGTAAATAATAACCACCTACAATGAGGTTTATCAAACTTGAAACGAACTGAAGATGTGGTTTACTTATTTGTAATTAGCATGTTTTCATTTATCACAAAGGGAAATGAAATGTTGTTGTTAAATTATAATGATTAAAAACTGTTGTTGTTAAAAAATGTTTGTTGTTAAATTATAATTATTAAAAATGTTAATTTTTAGCTGCAACTCCGTTGCTTAGAAAGTTCATTTTTATTTCACAGCCACTCCCAAACTGCCGGTAGCACACACAGTTTACTCATTCAAATAAGGCAGAACCGAACCGGTTTGCGTGTAATTTTTGGAGATCATCTGCAACACACCCATTCATTGAACATGTAATTTTTTTAAAATCTTTTTTTTTTTTTTTTTGCCCACAAAATTTAGGTCTTCTTATCTGGATTCTTTGAAGATCAAGCCTAAAGTGTTTCTTGTGCAATACTGCCTGGGGACTTAAAAGTAAGACAGACATCTTTAAATGCAATGTAAATGTTCAGTGAATGCAGTCATGGGAAAAAGAAGGTTCCCATAACTATAAAAAGAATCATGTGTAAAATAAAGACATCCTTGCTGCTTTGAAAGGATTTGAGAAGAGGAATAGCTTATAAATAATGCTTATTACTGCCATTTATTAACTGTCATCATCAGTGTGGCCACCTCTATAGATGGGTGTGGAAATGCATCGAAAATAACTAAGCTGTGGTTTCCCCCCTTTCAGTTAACATTTAAAAATCTATGGAAAAAGGCCTGCACTTAAATTAGGCTTTACACTAGAATCAGTGATTCGCCAGTTCATACAAACACAGGTGGTGGTAGGTTACAGTGTAGCCAAGGATACCCTGGGGCAGACTGACTGTAACCAATCAGCTCAAGGGTGGACGTTTCTTTACTCAAAGCAGAATTGTGCAAATCTTTGAGAAATGACTTAATCCGAGCCCCAACCAGCCTTAATCAGTATGTGATATGTTGCAATTCATGACAACACAAAGCAAAAAGAGAAGCACAAAATATAAGAACTCTTAGAAGTGTTTTTAAAGGAGGGTCTCCTGTGTGTGGTCACGTAAGGTTAGATGATCTGCGTGACTGAACGCCAAACTTATGGAACAATGTTTTAGGACAAATAACACCAAAGCTGATATTTTTGGTCATTATTCATAGAAAACAAACAGCACAAACAAATCATACCCGCCTGGGCCCAAACTTCATCATCATTATCAAAAAAAAAAAAGATAACATTACATGCAACAATAATAACAGAACCTATTTGTTCTAATGGTCCAGTCAAAGTTCAAAACTAGATTGATATGCTTTGTTGGGGAACTTAAGAACGCTTTAAAAAAAGA